>JANJGN010000440.1:455000-498113 GCA_026770705.1 Isurus oxyrinchus | reverse complement strand
CACCAGTCTCTCACTCACACACACCACACCACTCTCTCACTCACACCACACCACACCACTCTCTCACTCACACAAACCACACCACTCTCTCACTCACACACACCACACCACTCTCTCGCTCACACACACCACACTACTCTCTCACTCACACACACCACACCACTCTCTGACGCACACACACCACACCATTCACTCGCTCACACACACCAAAACACAACACTCTCTCTCTCACACACACCACACCGCACCAATCGTCTCACTCACACACACACCACACCACACAACTCTCTCACTCATACACACCACACCACTCTCTCACTCACACACACGACAACACTCTCTCACTCACACACCACACCACTCTCTCACGCACACACACCACACCACGCTCTCACTTACACACACCACACCACTCTCTCGCTCACACACCACAGCACGTCTCTTACTCACACACACCACACCACCTCTCTCTCACTCACACACACCACACCACTCTCTCACTTACACACACCAGACCACTCTCTCACTCACACACACCACACCACTCTCTCACACACACACCACACCACTCTCTCGCTCACAACACACCACACCACACCACTCTCTCACTCACACACACACACCTCTCTTTCACACACACACCAACCCACACCACTCTCTCACTCACACACACCACACCACTCTCTCACTAAAATACACCACACCACTCACTCACTCACACACACCAAACCACTCTCTCGCTCACCACACACCACACCAGTCTCTCATTCACACACACCACACCACTCTCCCGCTCACACACAGCACAACACTCTCTCGCTCAAACACACCACACCATACCACTATCTCACTCACGCACACACACCACTCTCTCACTCACACACACCACACCACACCACTCTCTCACTCACACATTCCACAGCACTCTCTCACTAAAACACACCACACCACTCTCTCACTCACGCACACACACCACTCTCTCACTCACACACACCACACCACACCACTCACTCACTCACACACACCACACCACTCTCTCGCTCACAAACACCACACCACTCTCTCACTCACACACACCACACCACTCTCTCGCTCACACACACACCACTCTCTCACTCACACGCACCAAAACACTCTCTCTCTCACACACACCACACCACTCTCTCGCTCACACAAACCACACCACTCTCTCGCACACACACAACACCACTCTCTCACTCACACACACCACACCACTCTCTCGCTCACACACACCACACCACTCTCTCACTCACACACACCAAAACACTCTCTCTCACACACACCACACCACTCTCTTGCTCACACACACCACACCACACTCTCACACACACACACCACACCACACCACTCTCTCGCTCACACACACCACACCACTCTCTCGCACACACACACAACACCACTCTCTCACTCACACACACCACACCACTCTCTCACTCACACACACCACACCACTGTCTCACTCACACAAACCACACCACTCTCTCACTCACACACACCACACCACTCTCTCACACCACACCACACCACTCTCTCACTCACACACACCACACCACTCTCTGACGCACACACACCACACCATTCACTCGCTCACACACACCAAACCACAACACTCTCTCACTCACACACACCACACCGCACCAATCTCTCACTCACACACACCACACCACTCTCTCGCTCACACACCACACCACTCTCTCACTCACACACACCACACCACTCTCTCACTCACACACACCACACCACTCTCTCACTCACACACAGCACACCACTCTCTCACTCACACACACCACACCACTCTCTCGCTCACACACCACACCACTCTCTCACTCACACACACCACACCACACTCTCACTCACACACACCACACCACTCTCTCATTTACAAACACCACACCAGTCTCTCTCTCAGCCACACCACACCACTCTCTCACTCACACACACCTCACCACTCTCTCACTCACACACACCACACCGCACCACTCTCTCACTCACACACACCACACCAAACCACTCTCTCACTCACACACACCACACCACTCTCTCACTCACACACACCACACCGCACCACTCTCTCACTCACACACACGAGAACACTCTCTCACTCACACACCACACCACTCTCTCACTCACACACACCACACCACTCTCTCACTTACACACACCACACCACTCTCGCTCGCACACCACACCACTCTCTCACTCACACACACCACACCACTCTCTCACTCACACACACCACACCACTCTCTCACTTACACACACCAGACCACTCTCTCACTCACACACACCACAACACTCTCTCACTCACACACACCACACCACTCTCTCGCTCACACACCACACCAGACCACTCTCTCACTCACACACACACACCCTCTCTCTCACACACACACCAACCCACACCACTCTCTCTCTCACACACACCACACCACTCTCTCGCTCACACACACCACACCACACTCTCACACACACACACCACACCACACCACTCTCTCACTCACACACACCATACCACTCTCTCACTCACACACACCACACCACTCTCTCACGCACACACACCACACCACTCTCTCGCTCACACACACCACACCAGTCTCTCTCTCACACACCACACCACTCTCTCACTCACACACACCACTCCACTCTTTCAGTCGCACACACCACACCACTCTCTCAGTCACACACACCACACAACTGTCTCACTCACACACACCACACCACTCTCTCATTTACAAACACCACACCAGTCTCTCTCTCACACACACCACACCACTCTCTCACTCACACACACCTCACCACTCTCTCACTCACACACACCATACCGCACCACTCTCTCACTCACACACACCACACCACACAACTCTCTCACTCATACACACCACACCACTCTCTCACTCACACACACCACACCGCACCACTCTCTCACTCACACACACGACAACACTCTCTCACTCACACACCACACCACTCTCTCACTCACACACACCACACCACTCTCTCACTTACACACACCACACCACTCTCTCGCTCACACACCACAGCACTCTCTTACTCACACACACCACACCACTCTCTCACTCACACACACCACACCACTCTCTCACTTACACACACCAGACCACTCTCTCACTCACACACACCACACCACTCTCTCACACACACACCACACCACTCTCGCTCGCTCACACACACCACACCAGCAGCTCACTCTCTCACTCACACACACACACCTCACACCTCTCACACACTCACTCACACACCCACACACTCTCTCACTAAAATACACCACACCACTCACTCACTCACACACACCAAACCACTCTCTCGCTCACACACACCACACCAGTCTCTCATTCACACACACCACACCACTCTCCCGCTCACACACAGCACACCACTCTCTCGCTCAAACACACCACACCACACCACTATCTCACTCACCGCACACACACCTCTCTCTCACTCACACACAGCACACCACACCACTCTCTCACTCACACATACCACAGCACGCTCTCACTAAAACACACCACACCACTCTCTCTCACTCACGCACACACACCACTCGCTCACTCACACACACCACACCACACCACTCACTCACTCACACACACCACACCACTCTCTCGCTCACACACACCACACCACTCTCTCACTCACACACACCACACCACTCTCTCGCTCACACACACACCACTCTCTCACTCACACGCACCAAAACACTCTCTCTCTCACACACACCACACCACTCTCTCGCTAACACACACCACACCACACTCTCACACACACACACCACACCACACCACTCTCTCGCTCACACAAACCACACCACTCGTCTCGCACACACACAACACCACTCTCTCACTCACACACACCACACCACTCTCTCACTCACACACACCACACCACACCACTCACTCACTCACACACACCACACCACGCTCTCGCTCACACACACCACACCACTCTCGCTCACTCACACACACCACACCACTCGCTCGCTCACACACACCACACCACTCTCTCACTCACACACACCAAAACACTCTCTCTCTCACGCACACCACACCACTCTCTTGCTCACACACACCACACCACACTCTCACACACACACACCACACCACACCACTCTCTCGCTCACACACACACCACACCACTCTCTCGCACACACACACAACACCACCTCTCTCACGCACACACACCACACCACTCTCTCACTCACACACCACCACACCACTCTCTCACTCACACAAACCACACCACTCTCTCACTCACACACACCACACCACTCTCTAGCTCACACACACCACACCACTCTCTGACGCACACACACCACACCATTCACTCGCGAACACACACCAAACCACAACACTCTCTCACTCACACACACCACACTGCACCAATCTCTCACTCACACACACCACACCACTCTCTCGCTCACACACCACACCACTCTCTCACTCACACACACACCACACCACTCTCTCGCTCACACACCACACCACTCTCTCACTCACACACACCACACCACTCTCTCACTCACACACACCACACCACACTCTCTCACTTACACACACCAGACCACTCTCTCACTCACACACACCACACCACTCTCTCACACACACAGCACACCACTCTCTCGCTCACACACACCACACCACACCACTCTCTCACTCACACACACACACCTTTCTCTCACACACACACCAACCCACACCACTCTCTCACGCACACACACCACACCACTCTGCTCACTAAAACACACCACACCACTCACTCACTCACACGCACCACACCACTCTCTCGCTCACACACACCACACCAGTCTCTCATTCACTCACACCACACCACTCTCTCGCTCACACACAGCACACCACTCTATCGCTCAAACACACCACACCACACCACTATCTCACTCACTCACACACACCACACCACACCAATCTCTCACTCACACATACCACAGCACTCTCTCACTAAAACACACCACACCACTTTCTCACTCACGCACACACACCACTCTCTCACACACACACACCACACCACACCACTCACTCACTCACACACACCACACCACTCTCTCGCTCACACACACCACACCACTCTCTCACTCACTCACACACCACACCACTTTCTCGCACACACACACAACACCACTCTCTCACTCACACACACCAAAACACTCTCTCTCTCACACACACCACACCACCTCTCTCGCTCACACACACCACACCACACTCACACACACACACCACACCACACCACTCTCTCGCTCACACACACCACACCACTCTCTCACTCACACACACACAACACCACTCTCTCACTCACACACACCACACCCACTCTCTGACGCACACACACCACACCAGTCACTCGCTCACACACACCAAACCACAACACTCTCTCACTCACACACACCACACCGCACCAATCGTCTCACTCACACACACCACACCACTCTCTCGCACACACACACAACACCACTCGCTCTCACTCACACACACCACACCACTCTCTCACTCACACACACCACACCACTCTCTCACTCACACAAACCACACCACTCTCTCACTCACACACACCACACCACTCTCTCGCTCACACACACCACACTACTCTCTCACTCACACACACCACACCACTCTCTGACGCACACACACCAGACCATTCACTCGCTCACACACACCAAACCACAACACTCTCTCTCTCACACACACCACACCGCACCAATCTCTCACTCACACACACCACACCACTCTCTCGCTCACACACCACACCACTCTCTCACTCACACACACCACACCACTCTCTCACTCACACACACCACACCACTCTCTCACTCACACACAGCACACCACTCTCTCACTCACACACACCACACCACTCTCTCGCTCACACACCACACCACTCTCTCACTCACACACACCACACCACACTCTCACTCACACACACCACACCACTCTCTCATTTACAAACACCACACCAGTCTCTCTCTCACCCACACCACACCACTCTCTCACTCACACACACCTCACCACTCTCTCACTCACACACACCACACCGCACCACTCTCTCACTCACACACACCACACCACACCACTCTCTCACTCACACACACCACACCGCACCACTCTCTCACTCACACACACGAGAACACTCTCTCACTCACACACCACACCACTCTCTCACTCACACACACCACACCACTCTCTCGCTCACACACACCACACCAGACCACTCTCTCACTCACACACACACACCTCTCTCTCACAAACACACCAACCCACACCACTCTCTCTCTCACACACACCACACCACTCCCTCGCTCACACACTCCACTCCACTCTCTCGCTCACACGCACCACACCACTCTCTCACTCACACACACCACACCACTCTCTCAGTCACACACACCACACCACTCTCTCACTCACACACACACACCACTCTCTCACTCATACACACCACACCACACCACTCTCTCACTCACACACACCACACCACTCTCTCACTCACACACACCACACCACTCTCTCACTCACACACACCACACCACTCTCTCACTCACACACACACACCACTCTCTCACTCACACACACCACACCGCACCAATCTCTCACTCACACACACCACACCACTCTCTCGCTCACACACCACACCACTCTCTCACTCACACACACCACACCACTCTCTCGCTCACACACACTGCACCACTCTCTCACTTACACACACCAAAACACTCTCTCTCTCACACACACCACACCACTCTCTCGCTCACACACACCACACCACACTCTCACACACACACACCACACCACACCACTCTCTCACTCACACACACCATACCACTCTCTCACTCACACACACCACACCACTCTCTCACTCACACACACCACACCACTCTCTCGCTCACACACACCACACCACTCTCTCTCTCACACACCACACCACTCTCTCACTCACACACACCACTCCACTCTTTCAGTCACACACACCACACCACTCTCTCAGTCACACACACCACACAACTCTCTCACTCACACACACCACACCACTCTCTCATTTACAAACACCACACCAGTCTCTCTCTCACACACACCACACCACTCTCTCACTCACACACACCTCACCAATCTCTCACTCACACACACCATACCGCACCACTCTCTCACTCACACACACCACACCACACAACTCTCTCACTCATACACACCACACCACTCTCTCACTCACACACACCACACCAAACCACTCTCTCACTCACACACACGACAACACTCTCTCACTCACACACCACACCACTCTCTCACTCACACACACCACACCACTCTCTCACTTACACACACCAGACCACTCTCTCACTCACACACACCACACCACACAACTCTCTCACTCATACACACCACACCACTCTCTCACTCACACACACCACACCACACCACTCTCTCACTCACACACACGACAACACTCTCTCACTCACACACCACACCACTCTCTCACTCACACACACCACACCACTCTCTCACTTACACACACCAGACCACTCTCTCACTCACACACACCACACCACTCTCTCACACACACACCACACCACTCTCTCGCTCACACACACCACACCACACCACTCTCTCACTCACACACACACACCTCTCTCTCACACACACACCAACCCACACCACTCTCTCACTCACACACACCACACCACTCTCTCACTAAAATACACCACACCACTCACTCACTCACACACACCAAACCACTCTCTCGCTCACACACACCACACCAGTCTCTCATTCACACACACCACACCACTCTCCCGCTCACACACAGCACACCGCTCTCTCGCTCAAACACACCACACCACATCACTATCTCACTCACGCACACACACCACTCTCTCACGCACACACAGCACACCACACCACTCTCTCACTCACACATACCACAGCACTCTCTCACTAAAACACACCACACCACTCTCTCACTCACGCACACACACCACTCTCTCACTCACACACACCACACCACACCACTCACTCAGTCACACACACCTCACCACTCTCTCGCTCACACACACCACACCACTCTCTCACTCACACACACCACACCACTATCTCGCTCACACACACTACATCACTCTCTCACTCAGACACACCAAAACACTCTCTCTCTCACACACACCACACCACTCTCTCACTCACACACACCACACCACTCTCTCACTCACACACACCACACCACTCTCTCACTCACACACACACACCACTCTCTCACTCACACACACCACACCGCACCAATCTCTCACTCACACACACCACACCACTCTCTCGCTCACACACCACACCACTCTCTCACTCACACACACCACACCACTCTCTCGCTCACACACACTACACCACTCTCTCACTCACACACACCAAAACACTCTCTCTCTCACACACACCACACCACTCTCTCGCTCACACACACCACACCACACTCTCACACACACACACCACACCACACCACTCTCTCACTCACACACACCATACCACTCTCTCACTCACACACACCACACCATTCTCTCACTCACACACACCACACCACTCTCTCGCTCACACACACCACACCAGTCTCTCTCTCACA
Source organism: Isurus oxyrinchus (assembly GCA_026770705.1). NCBI lineage: Eukaryota > Metazoa > Chordata > Chondrichthyes > Lamniformes > Lamnidae > Isurus > Isurus oxyrinchus. Next base: position 489,467 of record JANJGN010000440.1, on the reverse strand, counting down.
CACCACACCACTCTCTCACTCACACAACCACTCCACTCTTTCAGTCACACACACCACACCACTCTCTCAGTCACACACACCACACAACTCTCTCACTCACACACACCACACCACTCTCTCATTTACAAACACCACACCAGTCTCTCTCTCACACACACCACACCAATCTCTCACTCACACACACCTCACCACTCTCTCACTCACACACACCATACCGCACCACACTCTCACTCACACACACCACACCACACAACTCTCTCACTCATACACACCACACCACTCTCTCACTCACACACACGACAACACTCTCTCACTCACACACCACACCACTCTCTCACTCACACACACCACACCACTCTCTCACTTACACACACCACACCACTCTCTCGCTCACACACCACAGCACTCTCTTACTCACACACACCACACCACTCTCTCACTCACACACACCACACCACTCTCTCACTTACACACACCAGACCACTCTCTCACTCACACACACCACACCACTCTCTCACACACACACCACACCACTCTCTCGCTCACACACACCACACCACACCACTCTCTCACTCACACACACACACCTCTCTCTCACACACACACCAACCCACACCACTCTCTCACTCACACACACCACACCACTCTCTCACTAAAATACACCACACCACTCACTCACTCACACACACCAAACCACTCTCTCGCTCACACACACCACACCAGTCTCTCATTCACACACACCACACCACTCTCCCGCTCACACACAGCACACCACTCTCTCGCTCAAACACACCACACCATACCACTATCTCACTCACGCAAACACTCCACTCTCTCACTCACACACACCACACCACACCACTCTCTCACTCACACATACCACAGCACTCTCTCACTAAAACACACCACACCACTCTCTCACTCACGCACACACACCACTCTCTCACTCACACACACCACACCACAGCACTCACTCACTCACACACACCACACCACTCTCTCGCTCACACACACCACACCACTCTCTCACTCACACACACCACACCACTCTCTCGCTCACACACACACCACTCTCTCACTCACACGCACCAAAACACTCTCTCTCTCACACACACCACACCACTCTCTCGCTCACACAAACCACACCACTCTCTCGCACACACACAACACCACTCTCTCACTCACACACACCACACCACTCTCTCACTCACACACACCACACCACACCACTCACTCACTCACACACACCACACCACTCTCTCGCTCACACACACCACACCACTCTCTCACTCAAACACACCACACCACTCTCTCGCTCACACACACCACACCACTCTCTCACTCACACACACCAAAACACTCTCTCTCTCACACACACCACAGCACTCTCTTGCTCACACACACCACACCACACTCTCACACACACACACCACACCACACCACTCTCTCGCTCACACACACCACACCACTCTCTCGCACACACACACAACACCACTCTCTCACTCACACACACCACACCACTCTCTCACTCACACACACCACACCACTGTCTCACTCACACAAACCACACCACTCTCTCACTCACACACACCACACCACTCTCTCGCTCACACACACCACACTACTCTCTCACTCACACACACCACACCACTCTCTGACGCACACACACCACACCATTCACTCGCTCACACACACCAAACCACAACTCTCTCTCACTCACACACACCACACCGCACCAATCTCTCACTCACACACACCACACCACTCTCTCGCTCACACACCACACCACTCTCTCACTCACACACACCACACCACTCTCTCACTCACACACACCACACCACTCTCTCACTCACACACAGCACACCACTCTCTCACTCACACACACCACACCACTCTCTCGCTCACACACCACACCACTCTCTCACTCACACACACCACACCACACTCTCACTCACACACACCACACCACTCTCTCATTTACAAACACCACACCAGTCTCTCTCTCACCCACACCACACCACTCTCTCACTCACACACACCTCACCACTCTCTCACTCACACACACCACACCGCACCACTCTCTCACTCACACACACCACACCAAACCACTCTCTCACTCACACAAACCACACCACTCTCTCACTCACACACACCACACCGCACCACTCTCTCACTCACACACACGAGAACACTCTCTCACTCACACACCACACCACTCTCTCACTCATACACACCACACCACTCTCTCACTTACACACACCACACCACTCTCTCGCTCGCACACCACACCACTCTCTCACTCACACACACCACACCACTCTCTCACTCACACACACCACACCACTCTCTCACTTACACACACCAGACCACTCTCTCACTCACACACACCACACCACTCTCTCACTCACACACACCACACCACTCTCTCGCTCACACACACCACACCAGACCACTCTCTCACTCACACACACACACCTCTCTCTCACACACACACCAACCCACACCACTCTCTCTCTCACACACACCACACCACTCTCTCGCTCACACACACCACACCACACTCTCACACACACACACCACACCACACCGCTCTCTCACTCACACACACCATACCACTCTCTCACTCACACACACCACACCACTCTCTCACTCACACACACCACACCACTCTCTCGCTCACACACACCACACCAGTCTCTCTCTCACACACCACACCACTCTCTCACTCACACACATCACTCCACTCTTTCAGTCGCACACACCACACCACTCTCTCAGTCACACACACCACACAACTGTCTCACTCACACACACCACACCACTCTCTCATTTACAAACACCACACCAGTCTCTCTCTCACACACACCACACCACTCTCTCACTCACACACACCTCACCACTCTCTCACTCACACACACCATACCGCACCACTCTCTCACTCACACACACCACACCACACAACTCTCTCACTCATACACACCACACCACTCTCTCACTCACACACACCACACCGCACCCTCTCTCACTCACACACACGACAACACTCTCTCACTCACACACCACACCACTCTCTCACTCACACACACCACACCACTCTCTCACTTACACACACCACACCACTCTCTCGCTCACACACCACAACACTCTCTTACTCACACACACCACACCACTCTCTCACTCACACACACCACACCACTCTCTCACTTACACACACCAGACCACTCTCTCACTCACACACACCACACCACTCTCTCACACACACACCACACCACTCTCTCGCTCACACACACCACACCAGACCACTCTCTCACTCACACACACACACCTCTCTCTCACACATACACCAACCCACACCACTCTCTCACTCACACACACCACACCACTCTCTCACTAAAATACACCACACCACTCACTCACTCACACACACCAAACCACTCTCTCGCTCACACAAACCACACCAGTCTCTCATTCACACACACCACACCACTCTCCCGCTCACACACAGCACACCACTCTCTCACTCAAACACACCACACCACACCACTATCTCACTCACGCACACACACCTCTCTCTCACTCACACACAGCACACCACACCACTCTCTCACTCACACATACCACAGCACTCTCTCACTAAAACACACCACACCACTCTCTCACTCACGCACACACACCACTCTCTCACTCACACACACCACACCACACCTCTCACTCACTCACACACACCACACCACTCACTCGCTCACACACACCACACCACTCTCTCACTCACACACACCACACCACTCTCTCGCTCACACACACACCACTCTCTCACTCACACGCACCAAAACACTCTCTCTCTCACACACACCACACCACTCTCTCGCTAACACACACCACACCACACTCTCACACACACACACCACACCACACCACTCTCTCGCTCACACAAACCACACCACTCTCTCGCACACACACAACACCACTCTCTCACTCACAAACACCACACCACTCTCTCACTCACACACACCACACCACACCACTCACTCACTCACACACACCACACCACTCTCTCGCTCACACACACCACACCACTCTCTCACTCACACACACCACACCACTCTCTCGCTCACACACACCACACCACTCTCTCACTCACACACACCAAAACACTCTCTCTCTCACGCACACCACACCACTCTCTTGCTCACACACACCACACCACACTCTCACACACACACACCACACCACACCACTCTCTCGCTCACACACACCACACCACTCTCTCGCACACACACACAACACCACTCTCTCACTCACACACACCACACCACTCTCTCACTCACACACACCACACCACTCTCTCACTCACACAAACCACACCACTCTCTCACTCACACACACCACAGCAGTCTCTAGCTCACACACACCACACCACTCTCTGACGCACACACACCACACCATTCACTCGCTAACACACACCAAACCACAACACTCTCTCACTCACACACACCACACCGCACCAATCTCTCACTCACACACACCACACCACTCTCTCGCTCACACACCACACCACTCTCTCACTCACACACACCACACCACTCTCTCGCTCACACACCACACCACTCTCTCACTCACACACACCACACCACTCTCTCACTCACACACACCACACCACTCTCTCACTTACACACACCAGACCACTCTCTCACTCACACACACCACACCACTCTCTCACACACACACCACACCACTCTCTCGCTCACACACACCACACCACACCACTCTCTCACTCACACACACACACCTTTCTCTCACACACACACCAACCCACACCACTCTCTCACTCACACACACCACACCATTCTCTCACTAAAACACACCACACCACTCACTCACTCACACGCACCACACCACTCTCTCGCTCACACACAGCACACCACTCTATCGCTCAAACACACCACACCACACCACTATCTCACTCACTCACACACACCACACCACACCAATCTCTCACTCACACATACCACAGCACTCTCTCACTAAAACACACCACACCACTTTCTCACTCACGCACACACACCACTCTCTCACTCACACACACCACACCACACCACTCACTCACTCACACACACCACACCACTCTCTCGCTCACACACACCACACCACTCTCTCACTCACTCACACACCACACCACTCTCTCGCACACACACACTACACCACTCTCTCACTCACACACACCAAAACACTCTCTCTCTCACACACACCACACCACTCTCTCGCTCACACACACCACACCACACTCTCACACACACAGACCACACCACACCACTCTCTCGCTCACACACACCACACCACTCTCTCGCACACACACACAACACCACTCTCTCACTCACACACACCACACCACTCTCTGACGCACACACACCACACCATTCACTCGCTCACACACACCAAACCACAACACTCTCTCACTCACACACACCACACCGCACCAATCTCTCACTCACACACACCACACCACTCTCTCGCACACACACACAACACCACTCTCTCACTCACACACACCACACCACTCTCTCACTCACACACACCACACCACTCTCTCACTCACACAAACCACACCACTCTCTCACTCACACACACCACACCACTCTCTCGCTCACACACACCACACTACTCTCTCACTCACACACACCACACCACTCTCTGACGCACACACACCACACCATTCACTCGCTCACACACACCAAACCACAACACTCTCTCTCTCACACACACCACACCGCACCAATCTCTCACTCACACACACCACACCACTCTCTCACTCACACACCACACCACTCTCTCACTCACACACACCACACCACTCTCTCACTCACACACACCACACCACTCTCTCACTCACACACAGCACACCACTCTCTCACTCACACACACCACACCACTCTCTCGCTCACACACCACACCACTCTCTCTCTCACCCACACCACACCACTCTCTCACTCACACACACCTCACCACTCTCTCACTCACACACACCACACCGCACCACTCTCTCACTCACACACACCACACCAAACCACTCTCTCACTCACACACACCACATCACTCTCTCACTCACACACACCACACCGCACCACTCTCTCACTCACACACACGAGAACACTCTCTCACTCACACACCACACCACTCTCTCACTCACACACACCACACCACTCTCTCACTTACACACACCACACCACTCTCTCGCTCGCCCACCACACCACTCTCTCACTCAAACACACCACACCACTCTCTCACTCACACACACCACACCACTCTCTCACTTACACACACCAGTCCACTCTCTCACTCACACACACCACACCACTCTCTCACTCACACACAACACACCACTCTCTCGCTCACACACACCACACCAGACCACACTCTCTCTCACACACACACACCTCTCTCTCACACACACACCAACCCACACCACTCTCTCTCTCACACACACCACACCACTCTCTCGCTCACACACACCACACCACACTCTCACACACACACACCACACCACACCACTCTCTCACTCACACACACCATACCACTCTCTCACTCACACACACCACACCACTCTCTCACTCACACACACCACACAACTCTCTCGCTCACACACACCACACCAGTCTCTCTCTCACACACCACACCACTCTCTCACTCACACACACCACTCCACTCTTTCAGTCGCACACACCACACCACTCTCTCAGTCACACACACCACACAACTGTCTCACTCACACACACCACACCACTCTCTCATTTACAAACACCACACCAGTCTCTCTCTCACACACACCACACCACTCTCTCACTCACACACACCTCACCACTCTCTCACTCACACACACCATACCGCACCACTCTCTCACTCACACACACCACACCACACAACTCTCTCACTCATACACACCACACCACTCTCTCACTCACACACACCACACCGCACCACTCTCTCACTCACACACACGACAACACTCTCTCACTCACACACCACACCACTCTCTCACTCACACACACCACACCACTCTCTCACTTACACACACCACACCACTCTCTCGCTCACACACCACAGCACTCTCTTACTCACACACACCACACCACTCTCTCACTCACACACACCACACCACTCTCTCACTTACACACACCAGACCACTCTCTCACTCACACACACCACACCACTCTCTCACACACACACCACACCTCTCTCTCGCTCACACAAACCACACCAGACCACTCTCTCACTCACACACACACACCTCTCTCTCACACATACACCAACCCACACTACTCTCTCACTCACACACACCACACCACTCTCTCACTAAAATACACCACACCACTCACTCACTCACACACACCAAACCACTCTCTCGCTCACACACACCACACCAGTCTCTCATTCACACACACCACACCACTCTCCCGCTCACACACAGCACACCACTCTCTCGCTCAAACACACCACACCACACCACTATCTCACGCACGCACACACACCTCTCTCTCACTCACACACAGCACACCACACCACTCTCTCACTCACACATACCACAGCACTCTCTCACTAAAACACACCACACCACTCTCTCACTCACGCACACACACCAGTCTCTCACTCACACACACCACACCACACCACTCACTCACTCACACACACCACACCACTCTCTCGCTCACACACACCACACCACTCTCTCACTCACACACACCACACCACTCTCTCGCTCACACACACACCACTCTCTCACTCACACGCACCAAAACACTCTCTCTCTCACACACACCACACCACTCTCTCGCTAACACAGACCACACCACACTCTCACACACACACACCACACCACACCACTCTCTCGCTCACACAAACCAGACCACTCTCTCGCACACACACAACACCACTCTCTCACTCACACACACCACACCACTCTCTCACTCACACATACCACACCACACCACTCACTCACTCACACACACCACACCACTCTCTCGCTCACACACACCACACCACTCTCTCACTCACTCACACACCACACCACTCTCTCGCACACACACACTACACCATTCTCTCACTCACACACACCAAAACACTCTCTCTCTCACACGCACCACACCACTCTCTCGCTCACACACACCACACCACACTCTCACACACACACACCACACCACACCACTCTCTCGCTCACACACACCACACCTCTCTCTCGCACACACACACACAACACCACTCTCTCACTCACACACACCACACCACTCTCTGACGCACACACACCACACCATTCACTCGCTCACACACACCAAACCACAACACTCTCTCACTCACACACACCACACCGCACCAATCTCTCACTCACACACACCACACCACTCTCTCGCACACACACACAACACCACTCTCTCACTCACACACACCACACCACTCTCTCACTCACACACACCACACCACTCTCTCACTCACACAAACCACACCACTCTCTCACTCACACACACCACACCACTCTCTCGCTCACACACACTACACTACTCTCTCACTCACACACACCACACCACTCTCTGACGCACACACACCACACCATTCACTCGCTCACACACACCAAACCACAACACTCTCTCACTCACACACACCACAGCGCACCAATCTCTCACTCACACACACCACACCACTCTCTCGCTCACACACCACACCACTCTCTCACTCACACACACCACACCACTCTCTCACTCACACACACCACACCACTCTCTCACTCACACACAGCACACCACTCTCTCACTCACACACACCACACCACTCTCTCGCTCACACACCACACCACTCTCTCACTCACACACACCACACCACACTCTCACTCACACACACCACACCACTCTCTCATTTACAAACACCACACCAGTCTCTCTCTCACCCAAACCACACCACTCTCTCACTCACACACACCTCACCACTCTCTCACTCACACACACCACACCGCACCACTCTCTCACTCACACACACCACACCAAACCACTCTCTCACTCACACACACCACACCACTCTCTCACTCACACACACGAGAACACTCTCTCACTCACACACCACACCACTCTCTCACTCACACACACCACACCACTCTCTCACTTACACACACCACACCACTCTCTCGCTCGCACACCACACCACTCTCTCACTCACACACACCACACCACTCTCTCACTCACACACACCACACCACTCTCTCACTTACACACAACAGACCACTCTCTCACTCACACACACCACACCACTCTCTCACTCACACACACCACAACACTCTCTCGCTCACACACACCACACCAGACCACTCTCTCACTCACACACACACACCTCTCTCTCACACACACACCAACCCACACCACTCTCTCTCTCACACACACCACACCACTCTCTCGCTCACACACACCACACCACACTCTCACACACACACACCACACCACACCACTCTCTCACTCACACACACCATACCACTCTCTCACTCACACACACCACACCACTCTCTCACTCACACACACCACACCACTCTCTCGCTCACACACACCACACCAGTCTCTCTCTCACACACCACACCACTCTCTCACTCACACACACCACTCCACTCTTTCAGTCGCACACACCACACCACTCTCTCAGTCACACACACCACACAACTGTCTCACTCACACACACCACACCACTCTCTCATTTACAAACACCACACCAGTCTCTCTCTCACACACACCACACCACTCTCTCACTCACACACACCTCACCACTCTCTCACTCACACACACCACACCGCACCACTCTCTCACTCACACACACGACAACACTCTCTCACTCACACACCACACCACTCTCTCACTCACACACACCACACCACTCTCTCACTTACACACACCACACCACTCTCTCGCTCACACACCACAGCACTCTCTTACTCACACACACCACACCACTCTCTCACTCACACACACCACACCACTCTCTCACTTACACACACCAGACCACTCTCTCACTCACACACACCACACCACTCTCTCACACACACACCACACCACTCTCTCGCTCACACACACCACACCAGACCACTCTCTCACTCACACACACACACCTCTCTCTCACACATACACCAACCCACACCACTCTCTCACTCACACACACCACACCACTCTCTCACTAAAATACACCACACCACTCACTCACTCACACACACCAAACCGCTCTCTCGCTCACACACACCACACCAGTCTCTCATTCACACACACCACACCACTCTCCCGCTCACACACGGCACACAACTCTCTCGCTCAAACACACCACACCACACCACTATCTCACTCATGCACACACACCACTCTCTCACTCACACACACCACACCACACCACTCACTCACTCACACACACCACACCACTGTCTCGCTCACACACACCACACCACTCTCTCACTCACACACACCACACCACTCTCTCGCTCACACACACACCACTCTCTCACTCACACGCACCAAAACACTCTCTCTCTCACACACAACAGACCACTCTCTCACTCACACACACCACACCACTCTCTCACTCACACACACCACAACACTCTCTCGCTCACACACACCACACCAGACCACTCTCTCACTCACACACACACACCTCTCTCTCACACACACACCAACCCACACCACTCTCTCTCTCACACACACCACACCACTCTCTCGCTCACACACACCACACCACACTCTCACACACACACACCACACCACACCACTCTCTCACTCACACACACCATACCACTCTCTCACTCACACACACCACACCACTCTCTCACTCACACACACCACACCACTCTCTCGCTCACACACACCACACCAGTCTCTCTCTCACACACCACACCACTCTCTCACTCACACACACCACTCCACTCTTTCAGTCGCACACACCACACCACTCTCTCAGTCACACACACCACACAACTGTCTCACTCACACACACCACACCACTCTCTCATTTACAAACACCACACCAGTCTCTCTCTCACACACACCACACCACTCTCTCACTCACACACACCTCACCACTCTCTCACTCACACACACCACACCGCACCACTCTCTCACTCACACACACGACAACACTCTCTCACTCACACACCACACCACTCTCTCACTCACACACACCACACCACTCTCTCACTTACACACACCACACCACTCTCTCGCTCACACACCACAGCACTCTCTTACTCACACACACCACACCACTCTCTCACTCACACACACCACACCACTCTCTCACTTACACACACCAGACCACTCTCTCACTCACACACACCACACCACTCTCTCACACACACACCACACCACTCTCTCGCTCACACACACCACACCAGACCACTCTCTCACTCACACACACACACCTCTCTCTCACACATACACCAACCCACACCACTCTCTCACTCACACACACCACACCACTCTCTCACTAAAATACACCACACCACTCACTCACTCACACACACCAAACCGCTCTCTCGCTCACACACACCACACCAGTCTCTCATTCACACACACCACACCACTCTCCCGCTCACACACGGCACACAACTCTCTCGCTCAAACACACCACACCACACCACTATCTCACTCATGCACACACACCACTCTCTCACTCACACACACCACACCACACCACTCACTCACTCACACACACCACACCACTGTCTCGCTCACACACACCACACCACTCTCTCACTCACACACACCACACCACTCTCTCGCTCACACACACACCACTCTCTCACTCACACGCACCAAAACACTCTCTCTCTCACACACACCACACCACTCTCTCGCTAACACACACCACACCACAATCTCACACACACACACCACACCACACCACTCTCTCGCTCACACAAACCACACCACTCTCTCGCACACACACAACACCACTCTCTCACTCACACACACCACACCACTCTCTCACTCACACACACCACACCACACCACTCACTCACTCACACACACCACACCACTCTCTCGCTCACACACACCACACCACTCTCTCACTCACACACACCACACCACTCTCTCGCTCACACACACCACACCACTCTCTCACTCACACGCACCAAAACACTCTCTCTCTCACACACACCACACCACTCTCTTGCTCACACACACCACACCACACTCTCACACACACACACCACACCACACCACTCTCTCGCTCACACACACCACACCACTCTCTCGCACACACACACAACACCACTCTCTCACTCACACACACCACACCACTCTCTCACTCACACACACCACACCACTCTCTCACTCACACAAACCACACCACTCTCTCACTCACACACACCACACCAGTCTCTAGCTCACACACACCACACTACTCTCTCACTCACACACACCACACCACTCTCTGACGCACACACACCACACCATTCACTCGCTAACACACACCAAACCACAAAACTGTCTCACTCACACACACCACACCGCACCAATCTCTCACTCACACACACCACACCACTCTCTCGCTCACACACCACACCACTCTCTCACTTAAACACACCACACCACTCTCTCGCTCACACACCACACCACTCTCTCACTCACACACACCACACCACTCTCTCACTCACACACACCACACCACTCTCTCACTTACACACACCAGACCACTCTCTCACTCACACACACCACACCACTCTCTCACACACACACCACACCACTCTCTCGCTCACACACACCACACCACACCACTCTCTCACTCACACACACACACCTTTCTCTCACACACACACCAACCCACACCACTCTCTCACTCACACACACCACACCACTCTCTCACTAAAACACACCACACCACTCACTCACACGCACCACACCACTCTCTCGCTCACACACACCACACCAGTCTCTCATTCACACACACCACACCACTCTCTCGCTCACACACAGCACACCACTCTATCGCTCAAACACACCACACCACACCACTATCTCACTCACTCACACACACCACACCACACCACTCTCTCACTCACATATACCACAGCACTCTCTCACTAAAACACACCACACCACGTTCTCACTCACGCACACACACCACTCTCTCACTCACACTCACCACACCACACCACTCTCTCACTCACACACACCACACCACTCTCTCACTCACACAAACCACACCACTCTCTCACTCACACACACCACACCACTCTCTAGCTCACACACACCACACTACTCTCTCACTCACACACACCACACCACTCTCTGACGCACACACACCACACCATTCACTCGCTAACACACACCAAACCACAACACTCTCTCACTCACACACACCACACCGCACCAATCTCTCACTCACACACACCACACCACTCTCTCGCTCACACACCACACCAATCTCTCACTCACACACACCACACCACTCTCTCGCTCACACACCACACCACTCTCTCACTCACACACACCACACCACACTCTCACTCACACACACCACACCACTCTCTCATTTACAAACACCACACCAGTCTCTCTCTCACACACACCACACCACTCTCTCACTCACACACACCTCACCACTCTCTCACTCACACACACCACACCGCAACACTCTCTCACTCACACACACCACACCAAACCACTCTCTCACTCACACACACCACACCACTCTCTCACTCACACACACCACACCGCACCACTCTCTCACTCACAAACACGACAACACTCTCTCACTCACACACCACACCTCTCTCTCACTCACACACACCACACCACTCTCTCACTTACACACACCACACCACTCTCTCGCTCGCACACCACACCACTCTCTTACTCACACACACCACACCACTCTCTCACTCACACACACCACACCACTCTCTCACTTACACACACCAGACCACTCTCTCACTCACACACACCACACCACTCTCTCACTCACACACACCACACCACTCTCTCGCTCACACACACCACACCAGACCACTCTCTCACTCACACACACACACCTCTCTCTCACACACACACCAACCCACACCACTCTCTCACTCACACACCACACCACTCTCTCACTGAAACACACCACACCACTCACTCACTCACAAACACCACACCACTCTCTCACTCACACACACCTCACCACTCTCTCACTCACACACACCATACCGCACCACTCTCTCACTCACACACACCACACCACTCTCTCATTTACAAACACCACAACAGTCTCTCTCTCACACACACCACACCACTCTCTCACTCACACACACCACACAACTCTCTCACTCACACACACCACACCACTCTCTCATTTACAAACACCACACCAGTCTCTCTCTCACACACACCACACCACTCTCTCACTCACACACACCACACCACTCTCTCACTCACACACACCACACCACTCTCTCGCTCACACACACCACACCAATCTCTCACTCACACACACCAAAACACTCTCTCTCTCACACACACCACACCACTCTCTTGCTCACACACACCACACCACACTCTCACACACACACACCATACCACACCACTCTCTCGCTCACACACACCACACCACTCTCTCGCACACACACACAGCACCACTCTCTCACTCACACACACCACACCACTCTCTCACTCACACACACCACACCACTCTCTCACTCACACAAACCACACCACTCTCTCACTCACACACACCACACCACTCTCTCGCTCACACACACCACACTACTCTCTCACTCACACACACCACACCACTCTCTGACGCACACACACCACACCATTCACTCGCTCACACACACCAAACCACAACACTCTCTCACTCACACACACCACAGCGCACCAATCTCTCACTCACACACACCACACCACTCTCTCACTCACACAAACCACACCACTCTCTCACTCACACACAGCACACCACTCTCTCACTCACACACACCACACCACTCACTCGCTCACACACCACACCACTCTCTCACTCACACACACCACACCACACTCTCACTCACACACACCACACCACTCTCTCATTTACAAACACCACACCAGTCTCTCTCTCACCCACACCACACCACTCTCTCACTCAGACACACCTCACCACTCTCTCACTCACACACACCACACCGCACCACTCTCTCACTCACACACACCACACCAAACCACTCTCTCACTCACACACACCACACCACTCTCTCACTCACACACACCACACCGCACCACTCTCTCACTCACACACACGAGAACACTCTCTCACTCACACACCACACCACTCTCTCACTCACACACACCACACCACTCTCTCACTTACACACACCACACCACTCTCTCGCTCGCACACCACACCACTCTCTCACTCACACACACCACACCACTCTCTCACTCACACACACCACACCACTCTCTCACTTACACACACCAGACCACTCTCTCACTCACACACACCACACCACTCTCTCACTCACACACACCACACCACTCTCTCGCTCACACACACCACACCAGACCACTCTCTCACTCACACACACACACCTCTCTCTCACACACACACCAACCCACACCACTCTCTCTCTCACACACACCACACCACTCTCTCGCTCACACACACCACACTCTCACACACACACACCACACCACACCACTCTCTCACTCACACACACCATACCACTCTCTCACTCACACACACCACACCACTCTCTCACTCACACACACCACACCACTCTCTCGCTCACACACACCACACCAGTCTCTCTCTCACACACCACACCACTCTCTCACTCACACACACCACTCCACTCTTTCAGTCGCACACACCACACCACTCTCTCAGTCACACACACCACACAACTGTCTCACTCACACACACCACACCACTCTCTCATTTACAAACACCACACAAGTCTCTCTCTCACACACACCACACCACTCTCTCACTCACACACACCTCACCACTCTCTCACTCACACACACCATACCGCACCACTCTCTCACTCACACACACCACACCACACAACTCTCTCACTCATACACACCACACCACTCTCTCACTCACACACACCACACCGCACCACTCTCTCACTCACACACACGACAACACTCTCTCACTCACACACCACACCACTCTCTCACTCACACACACCACACCACTCTCTCACTTACACACACCACACCACTCTCTCGCTCACACACCACAGCACTCTCTTACTCACACACACCACACCACTCTCTCACTCACACACACCACACCACTCTCTCACTTACACACACCAGACCACTCTCTCACTCACACACACCACACCACTCTCTCACACACACACCACACCACTCTCTCGCTCACACACACCACACCACACCACTCTCTCACTCATACACACACACCTCTCTCTCACACATACACCAACCCACACCACTCTCTCACTCACACACACCACACCACTCTCTCACTAAAATACACCACACCACTCACTCACTCACACACACCAAACCACTCTCTCGCTCACACACACCACACCAGTCTCTCATTCACACACACCACACCACTCTCCCGCTCACACACAGCACACCACTCTCTCGCTCAAACACACCACACCACACCACTATCTCACTCACGCACACACACCACTCTCTCACTCACACACAGCACACCACACCACTCTCTCACTCACACATACCACAGCACTCTCTCACTAAAACACACCACACCACTCTCTCACTCACGCACACACACCACTCTCTCACTCACACACACCACACCACACCACTCACTCACTCACACACACCACACCACTCTCTCGCTCACACACACCACACCACTCTCTCACTCACACACACCACACCACTCTCTCGCTCACACACACACCACTCTCTCACTCACACGCACCAAAACACTCTCTCACTCACACACACCACACCACTCTCTCGCTCACACACACCACACCACACTCTCACACACACACACCACACCACACCACTCTCTCGCTCACACAAACCACACCACTCTCTCGCACACACACAACACCACTCTCTCACTCACACACACCACACCACTCTCTCACTCACACACACCACACCACACCACTCACTCACTCACACACACCACACCACTCTCTCGCTCACACACACCACACCACTCTCTCACTCACACACACCACACCACTCTCTCGCTCACACACACCACACCACTCTCTCACTCACACACACCAAAACACTCTCTCTCTCACACACACCACACCACTCTCTTTCTCACACACACCACACCACACTCTCACACACACACACCACACCACACCACTCTCTCGCTCACACACACCACACCACTCTCTCGCACACACACACAACACCACTCTCTCACTCACACACACCACACCACTCTCTCACTCACACACACCACACCACTCTCTCACTCACACAAACCACACCACTCTCTCACTCACACACACCACACCACTCTCTAGCTCACACACACCACACTACTCTCTCACTCACACACACCACACCACTCTCTGATGCACACACACCACACCATTCACTCGCTAACACACACCAAACCACAACACTCTCTCACTCACACACACCACACCGCACCAATCTCTCACTCACACACACCACACCACTCTCTCGCTCACACACCACACCACTCTCTCACTCACACACACCACACCACTCTCTCGCTCACACACCACACCACTCTCTCACTCACACACACCACACCACACTCTCACTCACACACACCACACCACTCTCTCATTTACAAACACCACACCAGTCTCTCTCTCACACACACCACACCACTCTCTCACTCACACACACCTCACCACTCTCTCACTCACACACACCACACCGCACCACTCTCTCACTCACACACACCACACCAAACCACTCTCTCACTCACACACACCACACCACTCTCTCACTCACACACACCACACCGCACCACTCTCTCACTCACACACACGACAACACTCTCTCACTCACACACCACACCACTCTCTCACTCACACACACCACACCACTCTCTCACTTACACACACCACACCACTCTCTCACTCACACACACCAAAGCACTCTCTCTCTCACACACACCACACCACTCTCTCGCTCACACACACCACACCACTCTCTTACTCACACACATCACACCACTCTCTCGCTCACACACACCACACCACTCTCTCACTCACACACACACACCTCTCTCTCACACACACACCAACCCACACCACTCTCTCACTCACACACACCACACCACTCTCTCACTGAAACACACCACACCACTCACTCACTCACACACACCACACCACTCTCTCGCTCACACACACCACACCAGTCTCTCATTCACACATACCACACCACTCTCCCGCTCACACACAGCACACCACTCTCTCGCTCAAACACACCACACCACACCACTATCTCACTCACGCACACACACCACTCTCTCACTCACACACAGCACACCACACCACTCTCTCACTCACACATACCACAGCACTCTCTCACTAAAACACACCACACCACTCTCTCACTCACGCACACACACCACTCTCTCACTCACACACACCACACCACACCACTCACTCACTCACATACACCACACCACTCTCTCGCTCACACACACCACACCACTCTCTCACTCACACACACCACACCACTCTCTCGCTCACACACACACCACTCTCTCACTCACACGCACCAAAACACTCTCTCTCTCACACACACCACACCACTCTCTCGCTCACACACACCACACCACACTCTCACACACACACACCACACCACACCACTCTCTCGCTCACACAAACCACACCACTCTCTCGCACACGCACAACACCACTCTCTCACTCACACACACCACACCACTATCTCACTCACACACACCACACCACACCACTCACTCACTCACACACACCACACCACTCTCTCACTCACACACACCACACCACTCTCTCGCTCACACACACCACACCACTCTCTCACTCACACACACCACACCACTCTCTCGCTCACACACACCACACCACTCTCTCACTCACACACACCAAAACACTCTCTCTCTCACACACACCACACTACTCTCTTGCTCACACACACCACACCACACTCTCACACACACACACCACACCACACCACTCTCTCGCTCACACACACCACACCACTCTCTCGCACACACACACAACACCACTCTCTCACTCACACACACCACACCACTCTCTCCCTCACACACACCACACCACTCTCTCACTCACACAAACCACACCACTCTCTCACTCACACACACAACACCACTCTCTCACTCACACACACCACACCACTCTCTCACTCACACACACCACACCACACCACTCTCTGACGCACACACACCACACCATTCACTCGCTCACACACACCAAACCACAACACTCTCTCACTCACACACACCACACCGCACCAATCTCTCACTCACACACTCCACACCACTCTCTCGCTCAAACACCACACCACTCTCTCATTTACAAACACCACACCAGTCTCTCTCTCACACACACCACACCACTCTCTCACTCACACACACCTCACCACTCTCTCACTCACACACACCATACCGCACCACTCTCTCACTCACACACACCACACCACACAACTCTCTCACTCATACACACCACACCACTCTCTCACTCACACACACCACACCGCAGCACTCTCTCACTCACACACACGACAACACTCTCTCACTCACACACCACACCACTCTCTCACTCACACACACCACACCACTCTCTCACTTACACACACCACACCACTCTCTCGCTCACACACCACAGCACTCTCTTACTCACACACACCACACCACTCTCTCACTCACACACACCACACCACTCTCTCACTCACACACACCAAAACACTCTCTCTCTCACACGCACCACACCACTCTCTCGCTCACACACCACAGCACTCTCTTACTCACACACACCACACCACTCTCTCACTCACACACACCACACCACTCTCTCACTTACACATACCAGACCACTCTCTCACTCACACACACCACACCACTCTCTCACACACACACCACACCACTCTCTCGCTCACACACACCACACCAGACCACTCTCTCACTCACACACACACACCTCTCTCTCACACATACACCAACCCACACCACTCTCTCACTCACACACACCACACCACTCTCTCACTAAAATACACCACACCACTCACTCACTCACACACACCAAACCACTCTCTCGCTCACACACACCACACCAGTCTCTCATTCACACACACCACACCACTCTCCCGCTCACACACAGCACACCACTCTCTCGCTCAAACACACCACACCACACCACTATCTCACTCACGCACACACACCACTCTCTCACTCACACACAGCACACCACACCACTCTCTCACTCACACATACCACAGCACTCTCTCACTAAAACACACCACACCACTCTCTCACTCACGCACACACACCACTCTCTCACTCACACACACCACACCACACCACTCACTCACTCACACACACCACACCACTCTCTCGCTCACACACAGCACACCACTCTCTCACTCACACACACCACACCACTCTCTCGCTCACACACACACCACTCTCTCACTCACACGCACCAAAACACTCTCTCACTCACACACACCACACCACTCTCTCGCTAACACACACCACACCACACTCTCACACACACACACCACACCACACCACTCTCTCGCTCACACAAACCACACCACTCTCTCGCACACACACAACACCACTCTCTCACTCACACACACCACACCACTCTCTCACTCACACACACCACACCACACCACTCACTCACTCACACACACCACACCACTCTCTCGCTCACACACACCACACCACTCTCTCACTCACACACACCACACCACTCTCTCGCTCACACACACCACACCACTCTCTCAGTCACACACACCAAAACACTCTCTCTCTCACACACACCACACCACTCTCTTGCTCACACACACCACACCACACTCTCACACACACACACCACACCACACCACTCTCTCGCTCACACACACCACACCACTCTCTCGCACACACACACAACACCACTCTCTCACTCACACACACCACACCACTCTCTCACTCACACACACCACACCACTCTCTCACTCACACAAACCACACCACTCTCTCACTCACACACACCACACCACTCTCTAGCTCACACACACCACACTACTCTCTCACTCACACACACCACACCACTCTCTGATGCACACACACCACACCATTCACTCGCTAACACACACCAAACCACAACACTCTCTCACTCACACACACCACACCGCACCAATCTCTCACTCACACACACCACACCACTCTCTCGCTCACACACCACACCACTCTCTCACTCACACACACCACACCACTCTCTCGCTCACACACCACACCACTCTCTCACTCACACACACCACACCACTCTCACTCACACACACCACACCACTCTCTCATTTACAAACACCACACCAGTCTCTCTCTCACACACACCACACCACTCTCTCACTCACACACACCTCACCACTCTCTCACTCACACACACCACACCGCACCACTCTCTCACTCACACACACCACACCAAACCACTCTCTCACTCACACACACCACACCACTCTCTCACTCACACACACCACACCGCACCACTCTCTCACTCACACACACGACAACACTCTCTCACTCACACACCACACCACTCTCTCACTCACACACACCACACCACTCTCTCACTCACACACACCACACCACTCTCTCGCTCACACACACCACACCACACCACTCTCTCACTCACACACACCACACCACTCTCTCACTTACACACACCAGACCACTCTCTCACTCACACACACCACACCACTCTCTCACTCACACACATCACACCACTCTCTCGCTCACACACACCACACCACACCACTCTCTCACTCACACACACCACACCACTCTCTCACTGAAACACACCACACCACTCACTCACTCACACACACCACACCACTCTCTCGCTCACACACACCACACCAGTCTCTCATTCACACATACCACACCACTCTCCCGCTCACACACAGCACACCACTCTCTCGCTCAAACACACCACACCACACCACTATCTCACTCACGCACACACACCACTCTCTCACTCACACACAGCACACCACACCACTCTCTCACTCACACATACCACAGCACTCTCTCACTAAAACACACCACACCACTCTCTCACTCACGCACACACACCACTCTCTCACTCACACACACCACACCACACCACTCACTCACTCACACACACCACACCACTCTCTCGCTCACACACACCACACCACTCTCTCACTCACACACACCACACCACTCTCTCGCTCACACACACACCACTCTCTCACTCACACGCACCAAAACACTCTCTCTCTCACACACACCACACCACTCTCTCGCTCACACACACCACACCACACTCTCACACACACACACCACACCACACCACTCTCTCGCTCACACAAACCACACCACTCTCTCGCACACGCACAACACCACTCTCTCACTCACACACACCACACCACTATCTCACTCACACACACCACACCACACCACTCACTCACTCACACACACCACACCACTCTCTCACTCACACACACCACACCACTCTCTCGCTCACACACACCACACCACTCTCTCACTCACACACACCACACCACTCTCTCGCTCACACACACCACACCACTCTCTCACTCACACACACCAAAACACTCTCTCTCTCACACACACCACACCACTCTCTTGCTCACACACACCACACCACACTCTCACACACACACACCACACCACACCACTCTCTCGCTCACACACACCACACCACTCTCTCGCACACACACACAACACCACTCTCTCACTCACACACACCACACCACTCTCTCCCTCACACACACCACACCACTCTCTCACTCACACAAACCACACCACTCTCTCACTCACACACACAACACCACTCTCTCACTCACACACACCACACCACTCTCTCACTCACACACACCACACCACACCACTCTCTGACGCACACACACCACACCATTCACTCGCTCACACACACCAAACCACAACACTCTCTCACTCACACACACCACACCGCACCAATCTCTCACTCACACACTCCACACCACTCTCTCGCTCAAACACCACACCACTCTCTCATTTACAAACACCACACCAGTCTCTCTCTCACACACACCACACCACTCTCTCACTCACACACACCTCACCACTCTCTCACTCACACACACCATACCGCACCACTCTCTCACTCACACACACCACACCACACAACTCTCTCACTCATACACACCACACCACTCTCTCACTCACACACACCACACCGCACCACTCTCTCACTCACACACACGACAACACTCTCTCACTCACACACCACACCACTCTCTCACTCACACACACCACACCACTCTCTCACTTACACACACCACACCACTCTCTCGCTCACACACCACAGCACTCTCTTACTCACACACACCACACCACTCTCTCACTCACACACACCACACCACTCTCTCACTTACACACACCAGACCACTCTCTCACTCACACACACCACACCACTCTCTCACACACACACCACACCACTCTCTCGCTCACACACACCACACCAGACCACTCTCTCACTCACACACACACACCTCTCTCTCACACATACACCAACCCACACCACTCTCTCACTCACACACACCACACCACTCTCTCACTAAAATACACCACACCACTCACTCACTCACACACACCAAACCACTCTCTCGCTCACACACACCACACCAGTCTCTCATTCACACACACCACACCACTCTCCCGCTCACACACAGCACACCACTCTCTCGCTCAAACACACCACACCACA
Organism: Isurus oxyrinchus; assembly: GCA_026770705.1. Taxonomy (NCBI): domain Eukaryota; kingdom Metazoa; phylum Chordata; class Chondrichthyes; order Lamniformes; family Lamnidae; genus Isurus; species Isurus oxyrinchus. Next base: position 465,526 of record JANJGN010000440.1, on the reverse strand, counting down.
CCACTATCTCACTCACGCACACACACCACTCTCTCACTCACACACAGCACACCACACCACTCTCTCACTCACACATACCACAGCACTCTCTCACTAAAACACACCACACCACTCTCTCACTCACGCACACACACCACTCTCTCACTCACACACACCACACCACACCACTCACTCACTCACACACACCACACCACTCTCTCGCTCACACACACCACACCACTCTCTCACTCACACACACCACACCACTCTCTCGCTCACACACACACCACTCTCTCACTCACACGCACCAAAACACTCTCTCACTCACACACACCACACCACTCTCTCGCTCACACACACCACACCACACTCTCACACACACACACCACACCACACCACTCTCTCGCTCACACAAACCACACCACTCTCTCGCACACACACAACACCACTCTCTCACTCACACACACCACACCACTCTCTCACTCACACACACCACACCACACCACTCACTCACTCACACACACCACACCACTCTCTCGCTCACACACACCACACCACTCTCTCACTCACACACACCACACCACTCTCTCGCTCACACACACCACACCACTCTCTCACTCACACACACCAAAACACTCTCTCTCTCACACACACCACACCACTCTCTTGCTCACACACACCACACCACACTCTCACACACACACACCACAGCACACCACTCTCTCGCTCACACACACCACACCACTCTCTCGCACACACACACAACACCACTCTCTCACTCACACACACCACACCACTCTCTCACTCACACACACCACACCACTCTCTCACTCACACAAACCACACCACTCTCTCACTCACACACACCACACCACTCTCTAGCTCACACACACCACACTACTCTCTCACTCACACACACCACACCGCTCTCTGATGCACACACACCACACCATTCACTCGCTAACACACACCAAACCACAACACTCTCTCACTCACACACACCACACCGCACCAATCTCTCACTCACACACACCACACCACTCTCTCGCTCACACACCACACCACTCTCTCACTCACACACACCACACCACTCTCTCGCTCACACACCACACCACTCTCTCACTCACACACACCACACCACACTCTCACTCACACACACCACACCACTCTCTCATTTACAAACACCACACCAGTCTCTCTCTCACACACACCACACCGCTCTCTCACTCACACACACCTCACCACTCTCTCACTCACACACACCACACCGCACCACTCTCTCACTCACACACACCACACCAAACCACTCTCTCACTCACACACACCACACCACTCTCTCACTCACACACACCACACCGCACCACTCTCTCACTCACACACACGACAACACTCTCTCACTCACACACCACACCACTCTCTCACTCACACACACCACACCACTCTCTCACTTACACACACCACACCACTCTCTCGCTCGCACACCACACCACTCTCTTACTCACACACACCACACCACTCTCTCACTCACACACACCACACCACTCTCTCACTTACACACACCAGACCACTCTCTCACTCACACACACCACACCACTCTCTCACTCACACACACCACCCCACTCTCTCGCTCACACACACCACACCAGACCACTCTCTCACTCACACACACACACCTCTCTCTCACACACACACCAACCCACACCACTCTCTCACTCACACACACCACACCACTCTCTCACTGAAACACACCACACCACTCACTCACTCACACACACCACACCACTCTCTCGCTCACACACACCACACCAGTCTCTCATTCACACATACCACACCACTCTCCCGCTCACACACAGCACACCACTCTCTCGCTCAAACACACCACACCACACCACTATCTCACTCACGCACACACACCACTCTCTCACTCACACACAGCACACCACACCACTCTCTCACTCACACATACCACAGCACTCTCTCACTAAAACACACCACACCACTCTCTCATTTACAAACACCACACCAGTCTCTCTCTCACACACACCACACCACTCTCTCACTCACACACACCTCACCACTCTCTCACTCACACACACCATACCGCACCACTCTCTCACTCACACACACCACACCACACAACTCTCTCACTCATACACACCACACCACTCTCTCACTCACACACACCACACCGCACCACTCTCTCACTCACACACACGACAACACTCTCTCACTCACACACCACACCACTCTCTCACTCACACACACCACACCACTCTCTCACTTACACACACCACACCACTCTCTCGCTCACACACCACAGCACTCTCTTACTCACACACACCACACCACTCTCTCACTCACACACACCACACCACTCTCTCACTTACACACACCAGACCACTCTCTCACTCACACACACCACACCACTCTCTCACACACACACCACACCACTCTCTCGCTCACACACACCACACCAGACCACTCTCTCACTCACACACACACACCTCTCTCTCACACATACACCAACCCACACCACTCTCTCACTCACACACACCACACCACTCTCTCACTAAAATACACCACACCACTCACTCACTCACACACACCAAACCACTCTCTCGCTCACACACACCACACCAGTCTCTCATTCACACACACCACACCACTCTCCCGCTCACACACAGCACACCACTCTCTCGCTCAAACACACCACACCACACCACTATCTCACTCACGCACACACACCACTCTCTCACTCACACACAGCACACCACACCACTCTCTCACTCACACATACCACAGCACTCTCTCACTAAAACACACCACACCACTCTCTCACTCACGCACACACACCACTCTCTCACTCACACACACCACACCACACCACTCACTCACTCACACACACCACACCACTCTCTCGCTCACACACACCACACCACTCTCTCACTCACACACACCACACCACTCTCTCGCTCACACACACACCACTCTCTCACTCACACGCACCAAAACACTCTCTCACTCACACACACCACACCACTCTCTCGCTCACACACACCACACCACTCTCTCGCACACACACAACACCACTCTCTCACTCACACACACCACACCACTCTCTCACTCACACACACCACACCACACCACTCACTCACTCACACACACCACACCACTCTCTCACTCACACACACCACACCACACCACTCTCACACACACACACCACACCACACCACTCTCTCGCTCACACAAACCACACCACTCTCTCGCACACACACAACACCACTCTCTCACTCACACACACCACACCACTCTCTCACTCACACACACCACACCACACCACTCACTCACTCACACACACCACACCACTCTCTCGCTCACACACACCACACCACTCTCTCACTCACACACACCACACCACTCTCTCGCTCACACACACCACACCACTCTCTCACTCACACACACCAAAACACTCTCTCTCTCACACACACCACACCACTCTCTTGCTCACACACACCACACCACACTCTCACACACACACACCACAGCACACCACTCTCTCGCTCACACACACCACACCACTCTCTCGCACACACACACAACACCACTCTCTCACTCACACACACCACACCACTCTCTCACTCACACACACCACACCACTCTCTCACTCACACAAACCACACCACTCTCTCACTCACACACACCACACCACTCTCTAGCTCACACACACCACACTACTCTCTCACTCACACACACCACACCACTCTCTGATGCACACACACCACACCATTCACTCGCTAACACACACCAAACCACAACACTCTCTCACTCACACACACCACACCGCACCAATCTCTCACTCACACACACCACACCACTCTCTCGCTCACACACCACACCACTCTCTCACTCACACACACCACACCACTCTCTCGCTCACACACCACACCACTCTCTCACTCACACACACCACACCACACTCTCACTCACACACACCACACCACTCTCTCATTTACAAACACCACACCAGTCTCTCTCTCACACACACCACACCACTCTCTCACTCACACACACCTCACCACTCTCTCACTCACACACACCACACCGCACCACTCTCTCACTCACACACACCACACCAAACCACTCTCTCACTCACACACACCACACCACTCTCTCACTCACACACACCACACCGCACCACTCTCTCACTCACACACACGACAACACTCTCTCACTCACACACCACACCACTCTCTCACTCACACACACCACACCACTCTCTCACTTACACACACCACACCACTCTCTCGCTCGCACACCACACCACTCTCTTACTCACACACACCAGACCACTCTCTCACTCACACACACCACACCACTCTCTCACTCACACACACCACCCCACTCTCTCGCTCACACACACCACACCAGACCACTCTCTCACTCACACACACACACCTCTCTCTCACACACACACCAACCCACACCACTCTCTCACTCACACACACCACACCACTCTCTCACTGAAACACACCACACCACTCACTCACTCACACACACCACACCACTCTCTCGCTCACACACACCACACCAGTCTCTCATTCACACATACCACACCACTCTCCCGCTCACACACAGCACACCACTCTCTCGCTCAAACACACCACACCACACCACTATCTCACTCACGCACACACACCACTCTCTCACTCACACACACCACACCACACCACTCACTCACTCACACACACCACACCACTCTCTCACTCACACACACCACACCACTCTCTCGCTCACACACACCACACCACTCTCTCACTCACACACACCACACCACTCTCTCGCTCACACACACCACACCACTCTCTCACTCACACACACCAAAACACTCTCTCTCTCACACACACCACACCACTCTCTTGCTCACACACACCACACCACACTCTCACACACACACACCACACCACACCACTCTCTCGCTCACACACACCACACCACTCTCTCGCACACACACACAACACCACTCTCTCACTCACACACACCACACCACTCTCTCCCTCACACACACCACACCACTCTCTCACTCACACAAACCACACCACTCTCTCACTCACACACACAAGACCACTCTCTCACTCACACACACCACACCACTCTCTCACTCACACACACCACACCACACCACTCTCTGACGCACACACACCACACCATTCACTCGCTCACACACACCAAACCACAACACTCTCTCACTCACACACACCACACCGCACCAATCTCTCACTCACACACTCCACACCACTCTCTCGCTCACACAGCACACCACTCTCTCACTCACACACACCACACCACTCTCTCACTCACACACACCACACCACTCTCTCACTCACACACACCACACCACTCTCTCACTCACACACACCACACCACTCTCTCGCTCACACACCACACCACTCTCTCACTCACACACACCACACCACACTCTCACTCACACACACCACACCACTCTCTCATTTACAAACACCACACCAGTCTCTCTCTCACACACACCACACCACTCTCTCACTCACACACACCTCACCACTCTCTCACTCACACACACCACACCGCACCACTCTCTCACTCACACACACCACACCAAACCACTCTCTCACTCAAACACACCACACCACTCTTTCACTCACACACACCACACCGCACCACTCTCTCACTCTTACACACGACAACACTCTCTCACTCACACACCACACCACTCTCTCACTCACACACACCACACCACTCTCTCACTTACACACACCACACCACTCTCTCGCTCGCACACCACACCACTCTCTCACTCACACACACCACACCACTCTCTCACTCACACACACCACACCACTCTCTCACTTACACACACCAGACCACTCTCTCACTCACACACACCACACCACTCTCTCACTCACACACACCACACCACTCTCTCGCTCACACACACCACACCAGACCACTCTCTCACTCACACACACACACCTCTCTCTCACACACACACCAACCCACACCACTCTCTCACTCACACACACCACACCACTCTCTCACTGAAACACACCACACCACTCACTCACTCACACACACCACACCAATCTCTCGCTCACACACACCACACCAGTCTCTCATTCACACACACCACACCACTCTCTCGCTCACACACAGCACACCACTCTCTCGATCAAACACACCACACCACACCACTATCTCACTCACGCACGCACACCACTCTCTCACTCACACACACCACACCACGCCACTCTCTCACTCACACATACCACAGCACTCTCTCACTAAAACACACCACACCACTCTCTCACTCACGCACACACACCACTCTCTCACTCACACACACCACACCACACCACTCACTCACTCACACACACCACACCACTCTCTCGCTCACACACACCACACCACTCTCTCGCTCACACACACTACACCACTCTCTCACTCACACACACCAAAACACTCTCTCTCTCACACACACCACACCACTCTCTCGCTCACACACACCACACCACTCTCTCACTCACACACACCACACCACTCTCTGACTCACACACACCACACCATTCACTCGCTCACACACACCAAACCACAACACTCTCTCACTCACACACACACAAACACAATCTACCACACACAATCTTTCACAAACACACACACACGCACACAATCTACCACACACACTCACACAAACACAATCTGCCACACACGCACACACAAACTATCTACCACACACACACAATCTACCACAAATACAAACAGACACACACAATCTACCACACACACACAGACAAACACAATCTACCACACACACACACAATCTAGCACACACACACACATACAGAAACACAATCTACCACACATATACACACACAATCTACCACACACACACACACACACAAACATACACAATCAAAAACACACACACAATCTACCACACCCACACACACAGACAATCTTCGACATACACACAATCTACCAACACACACACACACACACACTCATACACAAACACAATCTACCACACACACACAAAATCTACCACACCCACACACACACTCACACAATCTACCACAAACACACACAAACACACACACAACTAATGTACCACACACACACACACACACTCACAGACACAATCTACCACACACACACACAATCTAACACACACACAATCTACCACACACACACACATACACACACACACACAATCTGCCACACACACACACACGCACAACCTACCACACACACCCACACACAATCTACCACACACACACACACACACACACACACAAACACAAACTACCACACACACACACTCATAATAAATCTACCGCACACGTACACACAAACACTCACACACACAATCTACCACAGACACACACACAGAAACAATCTACCACACACACACTATCTACCACACACACACAATCTACCACACACACACAGAGACACAGACACACAATCTATCATACAAACTCAATCTACCACACGCACACACACACTCACACAAAATCTATGATAAACTCACACGCAAACACACATTCTACCACAGACACACAGACACACGCACACACACACACACACACACACACACACAATCTACCACATACACACTTACAATCTACCACACACACACACAGAAACACAATCTACCACACACAGCCGATCTACCACACACACACACAATCTAGCACACACACACAAACTACCACACACATACAAACACAATCTTCCACACACACACACACACAAACACAATCTACCACACACACACAATCTACCACACACACACACAAACACAATCTACCACACACACACACACACACACACACACACACACAATCTACCACACACTCACTCACACACACACACACACAATTTACCACACACACACACATACACACAATCTACCAAACACACACACACGCAAAGGCACACAAACACAGTCTACCACACACACACTCACAATAAATCTACCACACACGTACACACAAACACTCACACACACAATCTACCACACACACACACACACAAACAATCTAACACACACACACAATCTACCACACACACACACACACACACACACACAATCTACCACACACACATATATAAACACAATCTACCACACACAAACACACAGAAACTCAAATACCACACACACACACATAAACACAATCTAACACATACACACACGCACACACACAATCTACCACACACACTCACACACACACACAAACACAATCTACCGCACACACACACACACACACACACACACACACAATCACAATCTACCACACACACACAAACACTCACACACACACACACACACACACACACACACACACAATCTACCGCATACACACACACACACACACACACAATGTACCACACACACACACACAATCACAATCTACCACAGACACACACACACACACACACAATCTACCACACACACACACACACACACACAACACATACACAATCTACCACACACACACAGACACACACACACACAAACACAATCTACCACACACACACACGCAATCAACCACATACACACAATCTATCAAACACACACACACACACACACACACACACACACACACACACACACACACACACACACACACACACACACACACACACACCATCTACCACACACACACAATCTACCACACACACACAGAGACACAGACACACAATCTACCATACAAACTCAATCTACCACATGCACACACACACTCACACAAAATCTATGATAAACTCACACACAAACACACATTCTACCACACAGACACACAGACACACGCACACACACACACACAATCTACCACATACACACTTACAATCTACCACACGCACACACAGAAACACAATCTACCACACACAGACAATCTACCACACACACACACAATCTAGCACACACACACAAACTACCACACACATACAAACACAATCTTCCACACACACACACACACAAACACAATCTACCACACACACACAATCTACCACACACACACACAAACACAATCTACCACACACACACACACACACACACACACACACACACACACACACACACACACACACACACAATTTACCACACACACACACACACACACACACACACACACACACACAATCTACCACACACACACATACACACACACAAACTACTACACATACACACATACACACTTTCACAATCCAACACACAGACACACAGACACACACACACACAATCTAAATCACAAACACAATCTACCACACAGACACACAAACAACCACACATGCACACACACAGAAACAATGTACCACACACATACACACACACACACACAATCTACCACACACACAGACACAAACAACCCCACACACACACACACAGACACAATCGACTTCACACACACAATCTACCACACACACAGACAAACACACACACACACACACACACACACAATCTACCACACACACACACACACAAACTCAAACTACCACACACACACAATCTACCACACCCACACACACACACACAAACCCAATCTACCACACACACACAATCTACCACACACACACACACACACACAGTCTTCCACACACACACACAATCTACCACACACACACAAAATGAATGTAACACACACACACACACACACACACACACACAAAAACATAATCTACCACACACACACTGAAACAAACACAATCTACCACACACACACAATCTAGCACAAACACACACACACACACACACACACACACACACACACACAATCTACCACACACACACACACACAAACACAATCTACCACAGACACACAAACAAACAATCTAGCACACACACACAAACAAAAACACAATCTACCACACACACACACAAACAATCTACCACACACACACAATCCGCTACACACACACACACACACACACACACACACACACAATCTACCGCATACACACACACACACACAATCTACCACACACACACACACACACACAATCACAATCTACCACACACACACACACAATCTACCACACACACACACACACACACACAACACACACACAATCTACCACACACACACAGACACACACACACACAATCTACCACGCACACACAAACACAATCTACCACACACACACAATCTACCGCAAACACAAAGACACAAACACACACACACACATACAACGTACCACACACACACACACACAAACACAGACACAATGTACCACACACACACACACACACACACACACACACACACACAATGTAACACACACACACAATCTACCACACTCACACACTCACAATCTACCACGCACACACACACAAACACATACACAATCTACCACACACACACACAAACAATCTACCACACACACACACACACACTCAACAAATCAGCCACACACACAGACACACACACACATACACAATCCTCCACACACACACACACACACATACACTAACACAATCAACCAACACACACAATCTACCACACACACAGACACAC
>JANJGN010000440.1:422500-432500 GCA_026770705.1 Isurus oxyrinchus | reverse complement strand
CACACACACACACACAGTCTTCCACACACACACACAATCTACCACACACACACAAAATGAATGTAACACACACACACACACACAAAAACATAATCTACCACACACACACTGAAACAAACACAATCTACCACACACACACAATCTAGCACAAACACACACACACACACACACACACACACACAATCTACCACACACACACACACAAACACAATCTACCACAGACACACAAACAAACAATCTAGCACACACACACAAACAAAAACACAATCTACCACACACACACACAAACAATCTACCACACACACACAATCCACTACACACACACACACACACACAATCTACCACACACACACACAATCTACCGCAAACACAAAGACACAAACACACACACACACATACAACGTACCACACACACACACACAAACACAGACACAATGTACCACACACACACACACACACACACACACACACACACAATGTAATACACACACACAATCTACCACACACACACACTCACAATCTACCACGCACACGCACACAAACTAATACACAATCTACCACACACACACACACACACAAACAATCTACCACACACACACACACACACTCAACAAATCAGCCACACACACAGACACACACACACATACACAATCCTCCACACACACACACACACACACACACACACACACACAAACAACCACACACACACACACACACAATCGACCACACACACACAATCTACCATACACACACACACACACACAATCTACCCCCCCCACACACATACACACACACACACATACACTAACACAATCAACCACACACACACAATCTACCACACACACAGACACACACCCACAATCACAATCTACCATACGCACACAATCTACCACACACACACACACACAATCTATCACACACACACACACACAATCTACCACACACACAAACAGAATCTACCACACACACACGCACACACACACAAACACAATCTACCACACAGACACAATCTCCCACTCACACACACACAAACACAATCTACCACACACAATCTACCACAAACACACACACACGCACACAATCTACCACACACACTCACACAAACACAATCTGCCACACACGCACACACAAACTATCTACCACACACACACAATCTACCACAAATACACACAGACACACACAATCTACCACACACACACACACAAACACAATCTACCACACACACACACAATCTAGCACACACACACACACACACACAGAAACACAATCTACCACACACATACACACACAATCTACCACACACACACACAAACATACACAATCAACAACACACACACAATCTACCACACCCACACACACACACAAACAATCTTCAACATACACACAATCTACCAACACACACACACACACACACTCATACACAAACACAATCTACCACACACACACAAAATCTACCACACCCACACACACACACTCACACAATCTACCACAAACACACACAAACACACACACAAATAATGTACCACACGCACACACACACACACACACAGACACAATCTACCACACACACACACAATCTAACACACACACAATCTACCACACACACACACACACACACACACACACACACACAATCTGCCACACACACACACACGCCCAACCTACCACACACACTCACACACAATCTACCACACACACACACACACACACACACACACAAACACAGTCTACCACACACACACACTCACAATAAATCTACCGCACACGTACACACAAACACTCACACACACAATCTACCACAGACACACACACAGAAACAATCTACCACACACACACAATCTACCACACACACACACACACACACACAATCTACCACACACACACGCACACACACACAAAATCTACCACACACACACACACAAACAATCTACCACACACACACACACACAGAAGCACGATCTACCGCACACAGACTATCTACCACACACACACACCCAATCTACCACAAACACACAATCTACCACACACACACAAAAACAATCTACCACACACACACACACAAACACACACACACACACACACACACACACACACACACACAAGCACACAATCTACCACACACACACAAACAAACACAATCAACCACACATACACATAGACATACACAATCTACCACACACACACAATCTACTACACACACACATACAAAAACACAATCTACCACGCACACACACACACACACAATCTACCACTCACACAAACACAATCTACCACACATACACAATCTACCACACACACACACACACACACACACACACACACATACACTAACACAATCAACCACACACACACAATCTGCCACACACACAGACACACACCCACAATCACAATCTACCATACGCACACAATCTACCACACACACACACACACACACACACACAATCTACCACACACACACACACACAATCTACCACACACACACAAACAGAATCTACCACACACACACGCACACACACACAAACATAATCTACCACACACACACAATCTACCACACACAAACAATCTACAACAAACACACACACACGCACACAATCTACCACACACACTCACACAAACACAATCTGCCACACACACACACACAAACTATCTACCACACACACACAATCTACGACAAACACACACAGACACACACAATCTACCACTACACACACACAAACACAATCTACCACACACACACACAATCTACCACACACACACACACACACACACACACACAATCTACCACACACACACACACACACACAATCTACCACGCACACACAAACACAATCTACAACACACACACACGCAATCAACCACATACACACAATCTATCAAACACACACACACGCACACACACACACAATCTACCACACACACACAATCTACCACACAAACACAAACACAATCTACCACACACACACACACAGACACAGGCACACAATCTACCATACAAACTCAATCTACCACACGCACACACACACACTCACACAAAATCTACGATAAACTCACTCACAAACACACATTCTACCACACAGACACACAGACACACGCACACACACACACACACAATCTACCACATACACACGTACAATCTACCACACACACACACAGAAAAACAATCTACCACACACAGACAATCTACCACACACACACACACAATCTACCACACACACACAAACTACCACACACACACAAACACATTCTTCCACACACACACACACACACACACACACAAACACACGCACACAATTTACCACACAGACACAAACACAATCTACCACACACTCACACACACACACACACACACAATTTACCACACACACACACACATAGACACAATCTACCAAACACACACACGCGCAAAGGCACACAAACACAGTCTACCACACACACACTCACAATAAATCTACCACACACGTACACACAAACACTCACACACACAATCTACCACACACACACACACACACACACAAACAATCTACCACACACACACCATCTACCACACACACACAATCTACCACACACACACAGAGACACAGACACACAATCTACCATACAAACTCAATCTACCACATGCACACACACACTCACACAAAATCTATGATAAACTCACACACAAACACACATTCTACCACACAGACACACAGACACACGCACACACACACACACAATCTACCACATACACACTTACAATCTACCACACGCACACACAGAAACACAATCTACCACACACAGACAATCTACCACACACACACACAATCTAGCACCCACACACAAACTACCACACACATACAAACACAATCTTCCACACACACACACACACACACACAAACACAATCTACCACACACACACACAAACACAATCTACCACACACACACACACACACACACACACACACACACACACACACACACACACACACACACACACAATTTACCACACACACACACACACACACACACACACACACAATCTACCACACACACACATACACACACACAAACTACTACACATACACACATACACACTTTCACAATCCAACACACAGACACACAGACACACACACACACAATCTAAATCACAAACACAATCTACCACACAGACACACAAACAACCACACATGCACACACACAGAAACAATGTAACACACATACACACACACACACACAATCTACCACACACACAGACACAAACAACCCCACACACACACACACACAGACACAATCGACTTCACACACACAATCTACCACACACACAGACAAACACACACACACACACACACACACACACACACAATCTACCACACACACACACACACAAACTCAATCTACCACACACACACAATCTACCACACCCACACACACACACACAAACCCAATCTACCACACACACACAATCTACCACACACACACACACACACACAGTCTTCCACACACACACACAATCTACCACACACACACAAAATGAATGTAACACACACACACACACACACACACACACACAAAAACATAATCTACCACACACACACTGAAACAAACACAATCTACCACACACACACAATCTAGCACAAACACACACACACACACACACACACACACACACACACACACACACAATCTACCACACACACACACACACAAACACAATCTACCACAGACACACAAACAAACAATCTAGCACACACACACAAACAAAAACACAATCTACCACACACACACACAAACAATCTACCACACACACACAATCCGCTACACACACACACACACACACACACACACACACACACACACAATCTACCGCATACACACACACACACACAATCTACCACACACACACACACACACACAATCACAATCTACCACACACACACACACAATCTACCACACACACACACACACACACACAACACACACACAATCTACCACACACACACAGACACACACACACACAATCTACCACGCACACACAAACACAATCTACCACACACACACAATCTACCGCAAACACAAAGACACAAACACACACACACACATACAACGTACCACACACACACACACACAAACACAGACACAATGTACCACACACACACACACACACACACACACACACACACACACAATGTAACACACACACACAATCTACCACACTCACACACTCACAATCTACCACGCACACACACACAAACACATACACAATCTACCACACACACACACAAACAATCTACCACACACACACACACACACACTCAACAAATCAGCCACACACACAGACACACACACACATACACAATCCTCCACACACACACACACACACACATACACTAACACAATCAACCACACACACACAATCTACCACACACACAGACACACACCCACAATCACAATCTACCATACGCACACAATCTACCACACACACACACACACACACACACACAATCTATCACACACACACACACACACACACACAATCTACCACACACACACAAAGAGAATCTACCACACACACACACGCACACACACACAAACACAATCTACCACACAGACACAATCTCCCACTCACACACACACAAACACAATCTACCACACACAAACAATCTACCACAAACACACACACACGCACACAATCTACCACACACACTCACACAAACACAATCTGCCACACACGCACACACAAACTATCTACCACACACACACAATCTACCACAAATACACACAGACACACACAATCTACCACACACACACACACAAACACAATCTACCACACACACACACACAATCTAGCACACACACACACACACAGAAACACAATCTACCACATACATACACACACAATCTACCACACACACACACACAAACACACACAATCAACAACACACACACAATCTACCACACCCACACACACACACACTCATACACAAACACAATCTACCACACACACACAAAATCTACCACACCCACACACACACACACACTCACACAATCTACCACAAACACACACAAACACACACACAAATAATGTACCACACACACACAATCTACCACACACACACACACACACACACACACACACAATCTACCACACACACATACATAAACACAATCTACCACACACAAACACACAGAAACTCAAATACCACACACACATAAACACAATCTAACACACACACACACACACACACACACACAATCTACCACACACACACACACACACACAAACACAATCTACCGCACACACACACACACACACACACACACACACAATCGCAATCTACCACACACACACACAAACACTCACACACACACACACACACACACACACACACACACAATCTACCGCATACACACACACACACACAATGTACCACACACACACAATGTACTACACAAACACAAACACAATCTACCACACACACACACACACAGACACAGGCACACAATCTACCATACAAACTCAATCTACCACACGCACACACACACACTCACACAAAATCTACGATAAACTCACTCACAACTCACATTCTACCACACAGACACACAGACACACACACTCACACACACACACACAATCTACCACATACACACGTACAATCTACCACACACACACACAGAAAAACAATCTACCACACACAGACTATCTACCACACACACACACACAATCTACCACACACACACAAACTACCACACACACACAAACACATTCTTCCACACACACACACACACACACACACACACACACACACACACACACACACACACACACACACACACACAAACACACGCACACAATTTACCACACAGACACAAACACAATCCACCACACACTCACACACACACACACACACACACACAATTTACCACACACACACACATACACACAATCTGCCAAACACACACACACGCAAAGGCACACAAACACAGTTTACCACACACACACTCACAATAAATCTACCACACACGTACACACAAACACTCACACACACAATCTACCACACACACACACACACACACAAACAATCTACCACACACACACAATCTACCACACACACACACACACACACACACAATCTACCACACACACATACATAAACACAATCTACCACACACAAACACACAGAAACTCAAATACCACACACACACACATAAACACAATCTAACACACACACACACGCACACACACAATCTACCACACACACACAAACACAATCTACCGCACACACACACACACACACACACACACACTATCGCAATCTACCACACACACACACAAACACTCACACACACACACACACACACACACACACACACACAATCTACCGCATACACACACACACACAATGTACCACACACACACACACATTCACAATCTACCACACACACACACACACACACACACACACACAATCTACCACACACACACACACACACACAACACATACACAATCTACCACACACACACAGACACACACACACACAATCTACCACGCACACACAAACACAATCTACCACACACACACACGCAATCAACCACATACACACAATCTATCAAACACACACACACACACACACACACACACACTATCTACCACACACACACAATCTACCACACACACACAGAGACACAGACACACAATCTACCATACAAACTCAATCTACCACACGCACACACACACTCACACAAAATCTATGATAAACTCACACACAAACACACATTCTACCACACAGACACACAGACACACGCGCACACACACACACAATCTACCACATACACACTTACAATCTACCACATGCACACACAGAAACACAATCTACCACACACAGACGATCTACCACACACACACACAATCTAGCACACACACACAAACTACCACACACATACAAACACAATCTTCCACACACACACACACAAACACAATCTACCACACACACACAATCTACCACACACACACACAAACACAATCTACCACACACACACACACACACACACACACACAAACACAATTTACCACACACACACACACACACACACACACACACACACACACACACACACACACACACACACACACACAATCTACCACACACACACATACACACACACAAACTACTACACGTACACACATACACACTTTCACAATCCAACACACAGACACACACACACACACACACACAATCTAAATCACAAACACAATCTACCACACAGACACACAAACAACCACACATGCACACACACAGAAACAATGTACCACACACATACACACACACACACACACAATCTACCACACACACAGACACAAACAACCCCACACACACACACAGACACAATCGACTTCACACACACGATCTACCACACACACAGACAAACAAACACACACACACACACACACACACAATCTACCACACACACACACACACAAACTCAATCTACCACACACACACAATCTACCACACCCACACACACACACACAAACCCAATCTACCACACACACACAATCTACCACACACACACACACACAGTCTTCCACACACACACACAATCTACCACACACACACAAAATGAATGTAACACACACACACACACACACACACAAAAACATAATCTACCACACACACACTGAAACAAACACAATCTACCACACACACACAATCTAGCACAAACACACACACACACACACACACACAATCTACCACACACACACACACACAAACACAATCTACCACAGACACACAAACAAACAATCTAGCACACACACACAAACAAAAACACAATCTACCACACACACACACAAACAATCTACCACGCACACACAATCCGCTACACACACACACACACACACACACACACACACACACACACACACACACACACACAATCTACCGCATACACACACACACACACAATCTACCACTCACACACACACACAATCACAATCTGCCACACACACACACACACACACAATCTACCACACACACACACACACACACAACACACACACAATCTACCACACACACACAGACACACACACACACAATCTACCACGCACACACAAACACAATCTACCACACACACACAATCTACCGCAAACACAAAGACACAAACACACACACACACATACAACGTACCACACACACACACACACACAAACACAGACACAATGTACCACACACACACACACACACACACACACACACACAATGTAACACACACACACAATCTACCACACTCACACACTCACAATCTACCACGCACACACACACAAACACATACACAATCTACCACACACACACACAAATAATCTACCACACACACACACACACACTCAACAAATCAGCCACACACACAGACACACACACACATACACAATCCTCCACACACACACACACACACACAATCGCAATCTACCACACACACACACAAACACTCACACACACACACACACACACACACACACACACACAATCTACCGCATACACACACACACACACAATGTACCACACACACACAATGTACTACACAAACACAAACACAATCTACCACACACACACACACACAGACACAGGCACACAATCTACCATACAAACTCAATCTACCACACGCACACACACACACTCACACAAAATCTACGATAAACTCACTCACAACTCACATTCTACCACACAGACACACAGACACACACACTCACACACACACACACAATCTACCACATACACACGTACAATCTACCACACACACACAGAAAAACAATCTACCACACACAGACTATCTACCACACACACACACACAATCTACCACACACACACAAACTACCACACACACACAAACACATTCTTCCACACACACACACACACACACACACACACACACACACACACACACACACACACACACACACACAAACACACGCACACAATTTACCACACAGACACAAACACAATCCACCACACACTCACACACACACAC
>JANJGN010000440.1:397500-400000 GCA_026770705.1 Isurus oxyrinchus | reverse complement strand
CACACACACACAATCGCAATCTACCTCACACACACACAAACACTCACACACACACACACACACACACACACACACAATCTACCACACACACAGACACAAACAACCCCACACACACACACAGACACAATCGACTTCACACACACAATCTACCACACACACAGACACACACACACACACACACACACACACACACACACACACACACACACACACAATCTACCACACACACAGACACAAACAACCCCACACACACACACAGACACAATCGACTTCACACACACAATCTACCACACACACAGACACACACAGACACACACACACACACACACACACACACACACACACACACACACAATCTACCACACACACACACACACACACACACACACACACAAACTCAATCTACCACACACACACAATCTACCACACCCACACACACACACACAAACCCAATCTACCGCACACACACAATCTACCACACACACACACACACAGTCTTCCCACACACACACAATCTACCAGACACACACAAAATGAATGTAACACACACACACACACACAAAAACATAATCTACCACACACACACTGAAACAAACACAATCTACCACACACACACAATCTAGCACAAACACACACACACACACACACACACACACACACAATCTACCACACACACACACACAAACACAATCTACCACAGACACACAAACAAACAATCTAGCACACACACACAAACAAAAACACAATCTACCACACACACACACAAACAATCTACCACACACACACAATCCACTACACACACACACACACACACAATCTACCACACACACACACAATCTACCGCAAACACAAAGACACAAACACACACACACACATACAACGTACCACACACACACACACAAACACAGACACAATGTACCACACACACACACACACACACACACACACACACACAATGTAATACACACACACAATCTACCACACACACACACTCACAATCTACCACGCACACGCACACAAACTAATACACAATCTACCACACACACACACACACACAAACAATCTACCACACACACACACACACACTCAACAAATCAGCCACACACACAGACACACACACACATACACAATCCTCCACACACACACACACACACACACACACAAACAACCACACACACACACACACACAATCGACCACACACACACAATCTACCATACACACACACACACACACAATCTACCCCCCCCACACACATACACACACACACACATACACTAACACAATCAACCACACACACACAATCTACCACACACACAGACACACACCCACAATCACAATCTACCATACGCACACAATCTACCACACACACACACACACACAATCTATCACACACACACACACACACAATCTACCACACACACAAACAGAATCTACCACACACACACGCACACACACACAAACACAATCTACCACACAGACACAATCTCCCACTCACACACACACAAACACAATCTACCACACACAAACAATCTACCACAAACACACACACACGCACACAATCTACCACACACACTCACACAAACACAATCTGCCACACACGCACACACAAACTATCTACCACACACACACAATCTACCACAAATACACACAGACACACACAATCTACCACACACACACACACAAACACAATCTACCACACACACACACAATCTAGCACACACACACACACACACACAGAAACACAATCTACCACACACATACACACACAATCTACCACACACACACACAAACATACACAATCAACAACACACACACAATCTACCACACCCACACACACACACAAACAATCTTCGACATACACACAATCTACCAACACACACACACACACACACTCATACACAAACACAATCTACCACACACACACAAAATCTACCACACCCACACACACACACTCACACAATCTACCACAAACACACACAAACACACACACAAATAATGTACCACACGCACACACACACACACACAGACACAATCTACCACACACACACACAATCTAACACACACACAATCTACCACACACACACACACACACACACACACACACACAATCTGCCACACACACACACACGCCCAACCTACCACACACACCCACACACAATCTACCACACACACACACACACACACACACACACAAACACAGTCTACCACACACACACACTCACAATAAATCTACCGCACACGTACACACAAACACTCACACACACAATCTACCACAGACACACACACAGAAACAATCTACCACACACACACAATCTACCACACACACACACACACACACACAATCTACCACACACACACGCACACACACACAAAATCTACCACACACACACACACAAACAATCTACCACACACACACACACAGAAGCACGATCTACCGCACACAGACTATCTACCACACACACACACCCAATCTACCACAAACACACAATCTACCACACA
>JANJGN010000440.1:392500-395000 GCA_026770705.1 Isurus oxyrinchus | reverse complement strand
ACACACACACACAATCTACCACATACACACTTACAATCTACCACACACACACACAGAAACACAATCTACCACACACAGACGATCTATCACACACACACACAATCTAGCACACACACACAAACTACCACACACATACAAACACAATCTTCCACACACACACACACACACAAACACAATCTACCACACACACACAATCTACCACACACACACACAAACACAATCTACCACACACACACACACACACACACACACACACACAATTTACCACACACACACACACACACACACACACACACAATCTACCGCACACACACATACACACACACAAACTACTACACATACACACATACACACTTTCACAATCCAACACAAAGACACACAGACACACACACACACACAATCTAAATCACAAACACAATCTACCACACAGACACACAAACAACCACACATGCACACACACAGAAACAATGTACCACACACATACACACACACACACACACAATCTACCACACACACAGACACAAACACTCCCACACACACACACAGACACAATCGACTTCACACACACAATCTACCACACACACAGACAAACACACACACACACACACACACACACACACAATCTACCACACACACACACAAACTCAATCTACCACACACACACAATCTACCACACCCACACACACACACACAAACCCAATCTACCACACACACACAATCTACCACACACACACACACACAGTCTTCCACACACACATACAATCTACCACACACACACAAAATGAATGTAACACACACACACACACAAACACACACACACAAAAACATAATCTACCACACACACACTGAAACAAACACAATCTACCACACACACACAATCTACCACACACACACACACACAAACACAATCTACCACAGACACACAAACAAACAATCTAGCACACACACACAAACAAAAACACAATCTACCACACACACACACAAACAATCTACCACACACACACAATCCGCTACACACACACACACACACACACACACACACACACACACACACACACACAATCTGCCGCATACACACACACACACACAATCTACCACACACACACACACACAATCACAATCTACCACACACACACACACACACACTCACACAATCTACCACACACACACACACACACACAACACACACACAATCTACCACACACACACAGAAACACACACACACAATCTACCACGCACACACAAACACAATCTACCACACACACACAATCTACCGCAAACACAAAGACACAAACACACACACACACATACAACGTACCACACACACACACACACAAACACAGACACAATGTACCACACACACACACACACACACACACACACACACACACACACACAATGTAACACACACACACAATCTACCACACTCACGCACTCACAATCTACCACGCACACACACACAAACACATACACAATCTACCACACACACACACACAAACAATCTACCACACACACACACACGCACTCAACAAATCAGCCACACACACAGACACACACACACATACACAATCCTCCACACACACACACACACACACACAAACAACCACACACACACACACACAATCTACCACACACACACACACACACACACACACACACATACACTAACACAATCAACCACACACACACAATCTACCACACACACAGACACACACCCACAATCACAATCTACCATACGCACACAATCTACCACACACACACACACACACACACACACAATCTGCCACACACACACAAACAGAATCTACCACACACACACGCACACACTCACAAACACAATCTACCACACAGACACAATCTCCCACTCACACACACACAAGCACAATCTACCACACACAAACAATCTACCACACACACACACACACGCACACAATCTACCACACACACTTACACAAACACAATCTGCCACACACGCACACACAAACTATCTACCACACACACACAATCTACCACAAATACACACAGACACACACAATCTACCACACACACACACACAAACACTCACACACACACACACACAATCTACCGCATACACACACACACACACAATGTACCACACACACACACACAATCACAATCTACCACACACACACACACACACACACACACACACACACACACAATCTACCACACACACACACACACACAACACATACACAATCTACCACACACACACAGACACACACACACACAATCTACCACGCACACACAAACACAATCTACCACACACACACACGCAATCAACCACATACACACAATCTATCAAATACACACACACACACACACACAATCTACCGCAAACACACACACACACACAATCTACCGCACACACACACACACACACACACACACACACACAATCGCAATCTACCACACACACACACAAACACTCACTCACACACACACACACACACACACACAATCTACCGCAAACACACAC
>JANJGN010000440.1:372500-382500 GCA_026770705.1 Isurus oxyrinchus | reverse complement strand
CAATCTACCACACACACACACACACACACACAATCTGCCACACACACGCACACGCACAACCTACCACACACACACACGCACAATCTACCACACACACACACGCACACACACACAAACACAGTCTACCACACACACAAACTCACAATAAATCTACCGCACACGTACACCCAAACACTCACACACAATCTACCACAGACACACACACAGAAACAATCTACCACACACACACAATCTACCACACACACACACACACAATCTACCACAGACACTCGCACACACACATAATCTACCACACACACATACACACACACACACACAATCTACCACACACACACACACACACACACAAAATACCACACACACAGACACACACACACACACACAATCTACCACGCACACACAAACACAATCTACAACACACACACACGCAATCAACCACATACACACAATCTATCAAACACACACACACGCACACACACACACAATCTACCACACACACACAATCTACCACACAAACACAAACACAATCTACCACACACACACACACACAGACACAGGCACACAATCTACCATACAAACTCAATCTACCACACGCACACACACACACTCACACAAAATCTATGATAAACTCACTCACAAACACACATTCTACCACACAGACACACAGACACACGCACACACACACACACACAATCTACCACATACACACTTACAATCTACCACACACACACACAGAAAAACAATCTACCACACACAGACAATCTACCACAGACACACGCACAATCTACCACACACACACAAACTACCACACACACACAAACACATTCTTCCACACACACACACACACACACACACACAGACTCACACACACAAACACACGCACACAATTTACCACACAGACACAAACACAATCTACCACACACTCACACACACACACACACACACACACACACACACACACACACACACACACACAATTTACCACACACACACACACATACACACAATCTACCAAACACACACACACACAAACACACACAAACACAGTCTACCACACACACACTCACAATAAATCTACCACACACGTACACACAAACACTCACACACACAATCTACCACACACACACACACACACACACACAATCTACCACACACACACAATCTACCACACACACACACACACACACACACACACACACACACACACACACACACACACACACACAATCTACCACACACACATACATAAACACAATCTACCACACACAAACACACAGAAACTCAAATACCACACACACACACATAAACACAATCTAACACACACACACATGCACACACACAATCTACCACACACACATACACAAACACAATCTACCACACACACACACACACACACACACACACAATCGCAATCTACCACACACACACACAAACACGCACACACACACACACACACACACACACACACACACACACACAATCTACCGCATACACACACACACACAATCTACCACACACACACACACAATCACAATCTACCACACACACACACACACACACACACACAATCTATCACACACACACACACACACACAAAACACACACACAATCTACCACACACACACACACACACACACACAATCTACCACGCACACACAAACACAATCTACCACACACACACACGCAATCAACCACAAACACACAATCTATCAAACACACACACACACACACACACACACACACACACACTATCTACCACACACACACAATCTACCACACACACACGCAGACACAGGCACACAATCTACCATACAAACTCAATCTACCACACGCACACACACACTCACACAAAATCTATGATAAACTCACACACAAACACACATTCTACCACACAGACACACAGACACACGCACACACACACACACACAATCTACCACATACACACTTACAATCTACCACACACACACACAGAAACACAATCTACCACACACAGACGATCTACCACACACACACACAATCTAGCACACACACACAAACTACCACACACATACAAACACAATCTTCCACACACACACACACACAAACACAATCTATCACACACACACAATCTACCACACACACACACAAACACAATCTACCACACACACACACACACACACACACACAATCTACCACACACTCACACACACACACACACACACACAATTTACCACACACACACACATACACACAATCTACCAAACACACACACACGCAAAGGCACACAAACACAGTCTACCACACACACACTCACAATAAATCTACCACACACGTACACACAAACACTCACACACACAATCTACCACACACACACACAAACAATCTACCACACAAACACAATCTACCACACACACACACACACATACAATCTACCACACACACATACATAAACACAATCTACCACACACAAACACACAGAAACTCAAATACCACACACACACACATAAACACAATCTAACACACACACACACGCACACACACAATCTACCACACACACACACACACACACAAACACAATCTACCGCACACACACACACACACACACACACACACACACACACACACACACAATCGCAATCTACCACACACACACACAAACACTCACACACACACACACACACACACACACACACACACACACACACACAATCTACCGCATACACACACACACACACAATGTACCACACACACACACACAATCACAATCTACCACACACACACACACATACACACACACAATCTACCACACACACACACACACACAACACATACACAATCTACCACACACACACAGACACACACACACAATCTACCACGCACACACAAACACAATCTACCACACACACACATGCAATCAACCACATACACACAATCTATCAAACACACACACACACACACTATCTACCACACACACACAATCTACCACACACACACAGAGACACAGACACACAATCTACCATACAAACTCAATCTACCACATGCACACACACACTCACACAAAATCTATGATAAACTCACACACAAACACACATTCTACCACACAGACACACAGACACACGCACACACACACACACAATCTACCACATACACACTTACAATCTACCACACACACACACAGAAACACAATCTACCACACACAGACGATCTACCACACACAAACACAATCTAGCACACACACACAAACTACCACACACATACAAACACAATCTTCCACACACACACACACACACACAAACACAATCTACCACACACACACAATCTACCACACACACACACAAACACAATCTACCACACAAACACACACACACACACACACACACACAATTTAGCACACACACACACACACACACACACACACACACACACACACACACACACACACACACACACACACAATCTACCTCACACACACATACACACACACAAACTACTACACATACACACATACACACTTTCACAATCCAACACACAGACACACAGACACACACACACACAATCTAAATCACAAACACAATCTACCACACAGACACACAAACAACCACACATGCACACACACAGAAACAATGTACCACACACACACACACACACACACACACAATCTACCACACACACAGACACAAACAACCCCACACACACACACAGACACAATCGACTTCACACACACGATCTACCACACACGCAGACACACACACACACACACACACACACACACACACAATCTACCACACACACACACACACACACACACACACACACACAAACTCAATCTACCACACACACACAATCTACCACACCCACACACACACACACAAACCCATTCTACCACACACACACAATCTACCACACACATACACAGTCTTCCACACACACACACAATCTACCACACACACACAAAATGAATGTAAAACACACACACACACACACACACACACACACACAAAAACATAATCTACCACACACACACTGAAACAAACACAATCTACCACACACACACAATCTAGCACAAACACACACAAACACACACACACACACAATCTACCACACACACACACACAAACACAATCTACCACAGACACACAAACAAACAATCTAGCACACACACACAAACAAAAACACAATCTACCACACACACAAACAAACAATCTACCACACACACACAATCCGCTACACACACACACACACACACACACACACACAATCTACCGCACACACACACAATCTACCACAAACACAAAGACACAAACACACACACACATACAACGTACCACGCACACACACACAAACACAGACACAATGTACCACACACACACACACACACACACACACACACACACACAATGTAACACACACACACAATCTACCACACACACACACACACACACACTCACAATCTACCACGCACACACACACAAACACATACACAATCTACCACACACACACACACACACACACACACACAAATAATCTACCACACACACACACACACACACTCTAAAAATCAGCCACACACACAGACACACACACACATACAGAATCCTACACACACACACACACAAACAACCACACACACACTCACACAATCGACCACACACACACAATCTACCACACACACACACACACAATCTACCACACACACACACACACACACACACACACACACACACACACACACACACATACACTAACACAATCTACCACACACACAGACACACACCCACAATCACAATCTACCATACGCACACAATCTACCACACACACACACACACACAATCTACCACACACACACACACAATCTACCACACACACACAAACAGAATCTACCACACACACACGCACACACACACAAACACAATCTACCACACAGACACAATCTACCACTCACACACACACAAACACAATCTACCACACACAAACAATCTACCACAAACACACACACACACACACAATCTACCACACACACTCACACAAACACAATCTGCCACACACGCACACACAAACTATCTACCACACACACACAATCTACCACAAATACACACAGACACACACAATCTACCACACACACACACACAAACACAATCTACCACACACACACACAATCCAGCACAGACACACACACAGAAACACAATCTACCACACACATACACACACAATCTACCACACACACACACAAACACACACAATCAACAACACACACACAATCTACCACACCCACACACACACACAAACAATCTTTGACATACACACAATCTACCAACACACACACACACACACACACACTCATACACAAACACAATCTACCACACACACACAAAATCTATCACACCCACACACACACACATACTCACACAATCTACCACAAACACACACAAACACACACACAAATAATGTACCACACACACACACACACACACACACACACACACAGACACAATCTACCACACACACACACAATCCATCACACACACAATCTAACACACACACACACACACACACAATCTGCCACACACACACACACGCACAACCTACCACACACACCCACACACAATCTACCACACACACGCACACACAAACACACACACACACACACACACACACACACAAACACAGTCTACCACGCACACACACTCACAATAAATCTACCGCACACGTACACACAAACACTCACACACACAATCTACCACAGACACACACACAGAAACAATCTACCACACACACACAATCTACCACACACACACACACACACAATCTACCACACACACACACGCACACACACAATCTACCGCATACACACACACACACACAATGTACCACACACACACACACAATCACAATCTACCACACACACACACACATACACACACACAATCTACCACACACACACACACACACAACACATACACAATCTACCACACACACACAGACACACACACACAATCTACCACGCACACACAAACACAATCTACCACACACACACATGCAATCAACCACATACACACAATCTATCAAACACACACACACACACACTATCTACCACACACACACAATCTACCACACACACACAGAGACACAGACACACAATCTACCATACAAACTCAATCTACCACATGCACACACACACTCACACAAAATCTATGATAAACTCACACACAAACACACATTCTACCACACAGACACACAGACACACGCACACACACACACACAATCTACCACATACACACTTACAATCTACCACACACACACACAGAAACACAATCTACCACACACAGACGATCTACCACACACAAACACAATCTAGCACACACACACAAACTACCACACACATACAAACACAATCTTCCACACACACACACACACACAAACACAATCTACCACACACACACAATCTACCACACACACACACAAACACAATCTACCACACAAACACACTCACACACACACACACACACACACAATTTAGCACACACACACACACACACACACACACACACACACACACACACACACACACACACACACACACACACAATCTACCACACACACACATACACACACACAAACTACTACACATACACACATACACACTTTCACAATCCAACACACAGACACACAGACACACACACACACAATCTAAATCACAAACACAATCTACCACACAGACACACAAACAACCACACATGCACACACACAGAAACAATGTACCACACACACACACACACACACACACACAATCTACCACACACACAGACACAAACAACCCCACACACACACACAGACACAATCGACTTCACACACACGATCTACCACACACGCAGACACACACACACACACACACACACACACACACACACAATCTACCACACACACACACACACACACACACACACACACACAAACTCAATCTACCACACACACACAATCTACCACACCCCCACACACACACACAAACCCATTCTACCACACACACACAATCTACCACACACATACACAGTCTTCCACACACACACACAATCTACCACACACACACAAAATGAATGTAAAACACACACACACACACACACACACACACAAAAACATAATCTACCACACACACACTGAAACAAACACAATCTACCACACACACACAATCTAGCACAAACACACACAAACACACACACACACACAATCTACCACACACACACACACAAACACAATCTACCACAGACACACAAACAAACAATCTAGCACACACACACAAACAAAAACACAATCTACCACACACACAAACAAACAATCTACCACACACACACAATCCGCTACACACACACACACACACACACACACAATCTACCGCACACACACACAATCTACCACAAACACAAAGACACAAACACAAACACACATACAACGTACCACGCACACACACACAAACACAGACACAATGTACCACACACACACACACACACACACACACAATGTAACACACACACACAATCTACCACACACACACACACACACACACTCACAATCTACCACGCACACACACACAAACACATACACAATCTACCACACACACACACACACACACACACACACAAATAATCTACCACACACACACACACACACACTCTAAAAATCAGCCACACACACAGACACACACACACATACAGAATCCTACACACACACACACACAAACAACCACACACACACTCACACAATCGACCACACACACACAATCTACCACACACACACACACACAATCTACCACACACACACACACACACACACACACACACACACACACACACACACACACATACACTAACACAATCTACCACACACACAGACACACACCCACAATCACAATCTACCATACGCACACAATCTACCACACACACACACACACACAATCTACCACACACACACACACAATCTACCACACACACACAAACAGAATCTACCACACACACACGCACACACACACACAAACACAATCTACCACACAGACACAATCTACCACTCACACACACACAAACACAATCTACCACACACAAACAATCTACCACAAACACACACACACACACACAATCTACCACACACACTCACACAAACACAATCTGCCACACACGCACACACAAACTATCTACCACACACACACAATCTACCACAAATACACACAGACACACACAATCTACCACACACACACACACAAACACAATCTACCACACACACACACAATCCAGCACAGACACACACACAGAAACACAATCTACCACACACATACACACACAATCTACCACACACACACACAAACACACACAATCAACAACACACACACAATCTACCACACCCACACACACACACAAACAATCTTTGACATACACACAATCTACCAACACACACACACACACACACACACTCATACACAAACACAATCTACCACACACACACAAAATCTATCACACCCACACACACACACATACTCACACAATCTACCACAAACACACACAAACACACACACAAATAATGTACCACACACACACACACACACACACACACACACAGACACAATCTACCACACACACACACAATCCATCACACACACAATCTAACACACACACACACACACACACAATCTGCCACACACACACACACGCACAACCTACCACACACACCCACACACAATCTACCACACACACGCACACACAAACACACACACACACACACACACACACACACAAACACAGTCTACCACGCACACACACTCACAATAAATCTACCGCACACGTACACACAAACACTCACACACACAATCTACCACAGACACACACACAGAAACAATCTACCACACACACACAATCTACCACACACACACACACACACAATCTACCACACACACACACGCACACACACAATCTACCGCATACACACACACACACACAATGTACCACACACACACACACAATCACAATCTACCACACACACACACACATACACACACACAATCTACCACACACACACACACACACAACACATACACAATCTACCACACACACACAGACACACACACACAATCTACCACGCACACACAAACACAATCTACCACACACACACATGCAATCAACCACATACACACAATCTATCAAACACACACACACACACACTATCTACCACACACACACAATCTACCACACACACACAGAGACACAGACACACAATCTACCATACAAACTCAATCTACCACATGCACACACACACTCACACAAAATCTATGATAAACTCACACACAAACACACATTCTACCACACAGACACACAGACACACGCACACACACACACACAATCTACCACATACACACTTACAATCTACCACACACACACACAGAAACACAATCTACCACACACAGACGATCTACCACACACAAACACAATCTAGCACACACACACAAACTACCACACACATACAAACACAATCTTCCACACACACACACACACACAAACACAATCTACCACACACACACAATCTACCACACACACACACAAACACAATCTACCACACAAACACACTCACACACACACACACACACACACAATTTAGCACACACACACACACACACACACACACACACACACACACACACACACACACACACACACACACAATCTACCACACACACACATACACACACACAAACTACTACACATACACACATACACACTTTCACAATCCAACACACAGACACACAGACACACACACACACAATCTAAATCACAAACACAATCTACCACACAGACACACAAACAACCACACATGCACACACACAGAAACAATGTACCACACACACACACACACACACACACACAATCTACCACACACACAGACACAAACAACCCCACACACACACACAGACACAATCGACTTCACACACACGATCTACCACACACGCAGACACACACACACACACACACACACACACACACACACA
>JANJGN010000440.1:360000-367500 GCA_026770705.1 Isurus oxyrinchus | reverse complement strand
CACAATCTACCACACACAAACACACAGAAACTCAAATACCACACACACACACATAAACACAATCTAACACACACACACATGCACACACACAATCTACCACACACACACACATACACAAACACAATCTACCACACACACACACACACACACACACACAATCGCAATCTACCACACACACACACAAACACGCACACACACACACACACACACACACACACACACACACACACACACACACAATCTACCGCATACACACACACACACAATCTACCACACACACAATCACAATCTACCACACACACACACACACACACACAACACACACACAATCTACCACACACACACAGACACACACACACACAATCTACCACGCACACACAAACACAATCTACCACACACACACACGCAATCAACCACATACACACAATCTATCAAACACACACACACACACACACACACTATCTACCACACACACACAATCTACCACACACACACGCAGACACAGGCACACAATCTACCATACAAACTCAATCTACCACACGCACACACACACTCACACAAAATCTATGATAAACTCACACACAAACACACATTCTAGCACACAGACACACAGACACACGCACACACACACACACACAATCTACCACATACACACTTACAATCTACCACACACACACACAGAAACACAATCTACCACACACATACACACACAATCTACCACACACACACACACAAACACACACAATCAACAACACACACACAATCTACCACACCCACACACACACACAAACAATCTTCGACATACACACAATCTACCAACAAACACACACACACACTCATACACAAACACAATCTACCACACACACACAAAATCTACCACACCCACACACACACACACACTCACTCACACAATCTACCACAAACACACACACACACACACAAACACACACACAAATAATGTACCACACACACACACACAAACACAATCTACCACACACAAACAATCTACCACAAACACACACACACACACACAATCTACCACACACACTCACACAAACACAAACTGCCACACACGCACACACAAACTATCTACCACACACACACAATCTACCACAAATACACACAGACACACACAATCTACCACACACACACACACAAACACAATCTACCACACACACACACAATCTAGCACACACACACACACAGAAACACAATCTACCACACACATACACACACAATCTACCACACACACACACACAAACACACACAATCAACAACACACACACAATCTACCACACCCACACACACACACAAACAATCTTCGACATACACACAATCTACCAACACACACACACACACACACACACACTCATACACAAACACAATCTACCACACACACACAAAATCTATCACACCCACACACACACACACACACACTCACACAATCTACCACAAACACACACAAACACACACACAAATAATGTACCACACACACACACACACACACACACACACACACACAGACACAATCTACCACACACACAATCTAACACACACACACACACACACACAATCTGCCACACACACACACGCGCACAACCTACCACACACACCCACACACAATCTACCACACACACACACACACAAACACACACACACACACACACACACAAACACAGTCTACCACGCACACACACTCACAATAAATCTACCGCACACGTACACACAAACACTCACACACACAATCTACCACAGACACACACACAGAAACAATCTACCACACACACACAATCTACCACACACACACACACAATCTACCACACACACACGCACACACACACAAAATCTACCACACACACACACACAAACAATCTACCACACATACACACACACAGAAACACGATCTACCGCACACAGACTATCTGCCACACACACACAATCTACCACAAACACACAATCTACCACACACACACAAACACAATCTACCACACACACACACACACACACAAACACACACACACACACACACAAGCACACAATCTACCACACACACACACAAACACAATCAACCACACACACACATACACATTCACAATCTACCACACACACACACAATCTACTACACACACACATACAAAAACACAATCGACCACGCACACACACACACACACAATCTACCACTCACACAAACACAATTTACCACACATACACAATCTACCACACACACACACACACACACACACACACAATCTGCCACACACACACGCACAACCTACCACACACACCCACACACAATCTACCACACACACACACACACACACACACACAAACACAGTCAACCACACACACACACTCACAATAAATCTACCGCACACGTACACACAAACACTCACACACACAATCTACCACAGACACACACACAGAAACAATCTACCACACACACACAATCTACCACACACGCACACACACACACACACAATCTACCACACACACACGCACACACACACAAAATCTACCACACACACACACACACACACAAACAATCTACCACACACACACACACAGAAACACGATCTACCGCACACAGACTATCTACCACACACACACAATCTACCACAAACACACAATCTACCACACACACACAAACACAATCTACCACACACACACACACACACACACACACACACACAAACACACACACACACACACACACACACACAAGCACACAATCTACCACACACACACACAAACACAATCAACCACACATACACATACACAATCTACCACACACACACACAATCTACTACACACACACATACAAAAACACAATCTACCACGCACACACACACACACAATCTACCACTCACACAAACACAATCTACCACACATACACAATCTACCACACACACACACACACACACACACACACATACACTAACACAATCAACCACACACACACAATCTACCACACACACAGACACACACCCACAATCACAATCTAACATACGCACACAATCTACCACACACACACACACACACACACAATCTACCACACACACACACACACACACAATCAACCACACACACACAAACAGAATCTACCACACACACACGCACACACGCACAAACAAAATCTACCACACAAACACAATCTGCCACACACGCACACACAAACTATCTACCACACACACACAATCTACCACAAACACACACAGAGACACACAATCTACCACACACACACACACAAACACAATCTACCACACACACACACACACACAAACACACACAATCAACAACACACACACAATCTACCACACCCACACACACAGACACAATCTACCACACACACACACAATCTAACACACACACAATCTACCACACACACACACACACACACACAATCTGCCACACACACGCACACGCACAACCTACCACACACACACACACACAATCTACCACACACACACACGCACACACACACAAACACAGTCTACCACACACACACACTCACAATAAATCTACCGCACACGTACACCCAAACACTCACACACAATCTACCACAGACACACACACAGGAACAATCTACCACACACACAATCTACCACACACACACACACACAATCTACCACAGACACACGCACACACACATAATCTACCACACACACATACCCACACACACACACAATCTACCACACAAACACACACACACAATCTACCACACACACACACACACACACACACACACACACACAATCTATCACGCACACACAAACACAATCTACCGCACACACACACACACACAGACACAGGCACACAATCTACCATACAAACTCAATCTACCACACGCACACACACACACTCACACAAAATCTATGATAAACTCACTCACAAACACACATTCTACCACGCAGACACACAGACACACGCACACACACACACACACACAATCTACCACATACACACTTACAATCTACCACACACGCACACAGAAACACAATCTACCATACACAGACAATCTACCACACACACACGCACAATCTACCACACACACACAAACTACCACACACACACAAACACAATCTTCCACACACACACACACACACACACACACAGACTCACACACACAAACACACGCACACAATTTACCACACAGACACAAACACAATCTACCTCACACTCACACACACACACACACACACACACACACACACACACACACACACACACACACAATTTACCACACACACACACATACACACAATCTACCAAACACACACACACACAAACACACACAAACACAGTCTACCACACACACACTCACAATAAATCTACCACACACGTACACACAAACACTCACACACACAATCTACCACACACACACACACACACACAATCTACCACACACACACAATCTACCACACACACACACACACACACACACACACATAATCTACCACACACACATACATAAACACAATCTACCACACACAAACACACAGAAACTCAAATACCACACACACACACATAAACACAATCTAACACACACACACATGCACACACACAATCTACCACACACACACACATACACAAACACAATCTACCACACACACACACACACACACACACACAATCGCAATCTACCACACACACACACAAACACGCACACACACACACACACACACACACACACACACACACACAATCTACCGCATACACACAGACACACAATCTACCACACACACACACA
Organism: Isurus oxyrinchus; assembly: GCA_026770705.1. Taxonomy (NCBI): domain Eukaryota; kingdom Metazoa; phylum Chordata; class Chondrichthyes; order Lamniformes; family Lamnidae; genus Isurus; species Isurus oxyrinchus. The sequence goes on along the minus strand of JANJGN010000440.1, from coordinate 362,753 downwards.
CAATCACAATCTACCACACACACACACACACACACACACACACACACACACACAATCTATCACACACACACACACACACAACACACACACAATCTACCACACACACACAGACACACACACACACACAATCTACCACGCACACACAAACACAATCTACAACACACACACACGCAATCAACCACATACACACAATCTATCAAACACACACACACACACACACACACTATCTACCACACACACACAATCTACCACACACACACGCAGACACAGGCACACAATCTACCATACAAACTCAATCTACCACACGCACACACACACTCACACAAAATCTATGATAAACTCACACACAAACACACATTCTAGCACACAGACACACAGACACACGCACACACACACACACAATCTACAACATACACACTTACAATCTACCACACACACACACAGAAACACAATCTACCACACACATACACACACAATCTACCACACACACACACACAAACACACACAATCAACAACACACACACAATCTACCACACCCACACACACACACAAACAATCTTCGACATACACACAATCTACCAACACACACACACACACTCATACACAAACACAATCTACCACACACACACAAAATCTACCACACCCACACACACACACACACTCACTCACACAATCGACCACAAACACACACACACACACACACACACACAAATAATGTACCACACACACACACACACAGACACAATCTACCACACACACACACACCCAATCTAACACACACACAATCTACCGCACACACACACACACACAATCTGCCACACACACACACACTCACAACCTACCACACACACCCACACACAATCTACCACACACACACATGCACACACACACAAACACTGTCTACCACACACACACACTCACAATAAATCTACCGCACACATACACACAAACACTCACACACACAATCTACCACAGACACTACACAGAAACAATCTAGCACACACACACAATCTACCACACACACACACACACTCAATCTACCACACAAACACGCACACACACACATAATCTACCACACACACACACACACACACAGAAACTCAAATACCACACAAACACACATAAGCACAATCTACCACATACACACGCACACACACACAATCTACCACACACACACATAAACACAATCTGCGATACAGACACACACACACACAATCACAATCTACCACACACACACACACACACACACACACACACACACACACACACACACACACACAATCTACCACACACACACACACACACACACACACAATCTACCACACACACACACACACAAACACAATCTACCACACACACACACACACACACAATCTACCACACACACACACACACACAGAATCTACTACACACACAGACACAGACACACAAAATCTACCGCGCACACACAAACACAATCTACCTCACAGACACACGCAATCAACCACATACACACAATCTACCAGACACACACACACACACAAACATTCTACCACACACACATAATCTACCACAGACACACACACACACACACAATCTACCACACACACATACATAAACACAAACTACCACACACACACATACAGAAACTCTAATACCACACACACACATAAACGCAATCTACCACACACACACATGCACACACACAATCTACCACACACACACACACACACATAAACGCAATCTACCACACACACACACACACACACACACAATCGCAATCTACCACACACACACACACACACGCACACACACACACACACACACACACACACAATCTACCGCACACACACACACACACACACACACACGCACACACACACAATCTACCACACACACACACACACAAACACAATCTACCACACACACACACACACACACACACACACACACAATCTACCACACACACAAACACACACACACACACAATCTACCACACACACACGCAATCAACCACATACACACAATCTATCAAACACACACACACGCACACACAGACACAATCTACCACACACACACAATCTACCACACAAACACAAACACAATCTACCACACACTCACACACACACACACACACATAATTTACCACACACACACACATACACACAATCTACCAAACACACACACATGCAAACACACACAAACACAGTCTACCACACACACACTCACAATAAATCTACCACACACGTACACACAAACACTCACACACACAATCTACCACACACACACACACACACAAACAATCTACCACACACACACAATCTACCACACACACACACACACACACACACACACACACAATCTACCACACACACATACATAAACACAATCTATGACACACAAACACACAGAAACTCAAATACCACACACACACACATAAACACAATCTAACACACACACACACACACACACACACACAATCAACCACACACACACACACACAAACACAATCTACCGCACACACACACACACACACACACAATCGCAATCTTCCACACACACACACAAACACGCACACACGCACACACACACACACACACACACACACACACAATCTACCGCATACACACACACACACACACAATCTACCACACACACACACACAATCACAATCTACCACACACACACACACACACACACACACAATCTACCACACACACACACACACAACACACACACAATCTACCACACACACACAGACACACACACACACA
>JANJGN010000440.1:350000-355000 GCA_026770705.1 Isurus oxyrinchus | reverse complement strand
ACACTCACACACACAATCTACCACACACACACACACACACAATCTACCACACACACACAATCTACCACACACACACACACACACACACACATAATCTACCACACACACATACATAAACACAATCTACCACACACAAACACACTGAAACTCAAATACCACACACACACACATAAACACAATCTAACACCCACACACATGCACACACACAATCTACCACACACACACACATACACAAACACAATCTACCACACACACACACACACACACACACACACAATCGCAATCTACCACACACACACACAAACACGCACACACACACACACACACACACACACACACACACACAATCTACCGCATACACACACACACACAATCTACCACACACACAATCACAATCTACCACACACACACACACACACACACAACACACACACAATCTACCACACACACACAGACACACACACACACAATCTACCACGCACACACAAACACAATCTACCACACACACACACGCAATCAACCACATACACACAATCTATCAAACACACACACACACACACACACACACTATCTACCACACACACACAATCTACCACACACACACGCAGACACAGGCACACAATTTACCATACAAACTCAATCTACCACACGCACACACACACTCACACAAAATCTATGATAAACTCACACACAAACACACATTCTAGCACACAGACACACAGACACACGCACACACACACACACAATCTACCACATACACACTTACAATCTACCACACACACACACAGAAACACAATCTACCACACACATACACACACAATCTACCACACACACACACACACAAACACACACAATCAACAACACACACACAATCTACCACACCCACACACACACACAAACAATCTTCGACATACACACAATCTACCAACACACACACACACACACTCATACACAAACACAATCTACCACACACACACAAAATCTACCACACCCACACACACACACACACTCACTCACACAATCTACCACAAACACACACACACACACACACACACACACACACACACAAATAATGTACCACACACACACACACAAACACAATCTACCACACACAAACAATCTACCACAAACACACACACACACACACACAATCTACCACACACACTCACACAAACACAATCTGCCACACACGCACACACAAACTATCTACCACACACACACAATCTACCACAAATACACACAGACACACACAATCTACCACACACACACACACAAACACAATCTACCACACACACACACAATCTAGCACACACACACACACAGAAACACAATCTACCACACACATACACACACAATCTACCACACACACAAACACAAACACACACAATCAACAACACACACACAATCTACCACACCCACACACACACACAAACAATCTTCGACATACACAGAATCTACCAACACACACACACACACACACACTCATACACAAACACAATCTACCACACACACACAAAATCTATCACACCCACACACACACACACACACACACACACTCACACAATCTACCACAAACACACACAAACACGCACACAAATAATGTACCACACACACACACACACACACACACACAGACACAATCTACCACACACACACACAATCTAACACACACACAATCTAACACACACACACACACACACAATCTGCCACACACACACACACACAAACACACACACACACACACACACACACAAACACAGTCTACCACGCACACACACTCACAATAAATCTACCGCACACGTACTCACAAACACTCACACACACAATCTACCACAGACACACACACAGAAACAATCTACCACACACACACAATCTACCACACACACACACACACACAATCTACCACACACACACGCACACACACACACACAAAATCTACCACACACACACACACACAAACAATCTACCACACATACACACACACAGAAACACGATCTACCGCACACAGACTATCTGCCACAAACACACAATCTACCACAAACACACAATCTACCACACACACAAACACAATCTACCACACACACACACACACACACACAAACACACACACACACACACACACACACACAAGCACACAATCTACCACACACACACACAAACACAATCAACCACACACACACATACACATACACAATCTACCACACACACACACAATCTACTACACACACACATACAAAAACACAATCGACCACGCACACACACACACACACACAATCTACCACTCACACAAACACAATTTACCACACATACACAATCTACCACACACACACACACACACACACACACACACAATCTGCCACACACACACACACACACGCACAACCTACCACACACACCCACACACAATCTACCACACACACACACACACACACAAACACAGTCTACCACACACACGCACTCACAATAAATCTACCGCACACGTACACACAAACACTCACACACACAATCTACCACAGACACACACACAGAAACAATCTACCACACACACACAATCTACCACACACGCACACACACACACACACAATCTACCACACACACACGCACACACACACAAAATCTACCACACACACACACACACACACAAACAATCTACCACACACACACACACACAGAAACACGATCTACCGCACACAGACTATCTACCACACACACACAATCTACCACAAACACACAATCTACCACACACACACAAACACAATCTACCACACACACACACACACACACAAACACACACACACACACACACACACACAAGCACACAATCTACCACACACACACACAAACACAATCAACCACACATACACATACACATACACAATCTACCACACACACACACAATCTACTACACACACATACAAAAACACAATCTACCACGCACACACACACACACAATCTACCACTCACACAAACACAATCTACCACACATACACAATCTACCACACACACACACACACACACACACATACACTAACACAATCAACCACACACACACAATCTACCACACACACAGACACACACCCACAATCACAATCTACCATACGCACACAATCTACCACACACACACACACACACACAATCTACCACACACACACACACACACACAATCTACCACACACACACAAACAGAATCTACCACACACACACGCACACACGCACAAACAAAATCTACCACACAAACACAATCTGCCACACACGCACACACAAACTATCTACCACACACACACAATCTACCACAAACACACACAGAGACACACAATCTACCACACACACACACACAAACACAATCTACCACACACACACACAAACACACACAATCAACAACACACACACAATCTACCACACCCACACACACACACAAACAATCTTCGACATACACACAATCTACCAACACACACACACACACACTCATACACAAACACAATCTACCACACACACACAAAATCTACCACACCCACACGCACACACACACACTCACACAATCTACCACAAACACACACAAACACACACACAAATAATGTACCACACATACACACACACACACACAGACACAATCTACCACACACACACACAATCTAACACACACACAATCTACCACACACACACACACACACAATCTGCCACACACACGCACACGCACAACCTACCACACACACACACACACAATCTACCACACACACACATGCACACACACACAAACACAGTCTACCACACACACACACTCACAATAAATCTACCGCACACGTACACCCAAACACTCACACACAATCTACCACAGACACACACACAGAAACAATCTACCACACACACACAATCTACCACACACACACACACACACAATCTACCACAGACACACGCACACACACATAATCTACCACACACACATACACACACACACACACAATCTACCACACACACACACACACACACACACACAATCTACCACACACACACACACACACACACACACACAATCTACCACGCACACACAAACACAATCTACAACACACACACACGCAATCAACCACATACACACAATCTATCAAACACACACACATGCACACACACACACAATCTACCACACACACACAATCTACCACACAAACACAAACACAATCTACCACACACACACACACACAGACACAGGCACACAATCTACCATACAAACTCAATCTACCACACGCACACACACACACTCACACAAAATCTATGATAAACTCACTCAGAAACACACATTCTACCACACAGACACACAGACACACGCACACATACACACACACAATCTACCACATACACACTTACAATCTACCACACACACACACAGAAACACAATCTACCATACACAGACAATCTACCACACACACACGCACAATCTACCACACACACAAACTACCACACACACACAAACACATTCTTCCACACACACACACACACACACACACAGACTCACACACACAAACACACGCACACAATTTACCACACAGACACAAACACAATCTACCACACACTCACACACACACACACACACACACACACACACACACACACACACACACACACACACACACACACACACACACACACACACACACACACACAATTTACCACACACACACACATACACACAATCTACCAAACACACACACACACAAACACACACAAACACAGTCTACCACACACACACTCACAATAAATCTACCACACACGTACACACAAACACTCACACACACAATCTACCACACACACACACACACACAATCTACCACACACACACAATCTACCACACACACACACACACACACACACACACACACACATAATCTACCACACACACATACATAAACACAATCTACCACACACAAACACACAGAAACTCAAATACCACACACACACACATAAACACAATCTAACACACACACACATGCACACACACAATCTACCAC
>JANJGN010000440.1:330000-332500 GCA_026770705.1 Isurus oxyrinchus | reverse complement strand
ACACACACACACTCATACACAAACACAATCTACCACACACACACAAAATCTACCACACCCACACACACACACACACACTCACACAATCTACCACAAACACACACAAACACACACACAAATAATGTAACACACACACACACAGACACAATCTACCACACACACACACACACACAATCTAACACACACACAATCATCCACACACACACACACACACACAATCTGCCACACACACACAAACGCACAACCTACCACACACACCCACACACAATCTACCACACACACACACGCACACACACAGAAACACAGTCTACCACACACACACACTCACAATAAATCTACCGCACAAGTACACCCAAACACTCACACACAATCTACCACAGACACACACACAGAAACAATCTACCACACACACACAATCTACCACACACACACACACACACACACAATCTACCACAGACTCACGCACACACACACATAATCTACCACACACACACACACACAGAAACTCAAATACCACACAAACACACATAAGCACAATCTACCACACACACACGCACACACACAATCTACCACACACACACACATAAACACAATCTGCCATACAGACACACACACACACACACAATCACAATCTACCACACACACACACACACACACACACACACACACACACACACACACAATCTACCACACACACACACACACACACAATCTACCACACACACACACACACAAACACAATCTACCACGCACACACACACACACACACACACACACACACACACACACACACAATCTACCACACACACACACACACACACACACAATCTACCACACACACACACACACACACGCAGAATCTACCACACACACACAGACACAGACACACAAAATCTACCACGCACACACAAACACAATCTACCTCACAGACACACGCAATCAACCACATACACACAATCTACCAAACACACACACACGCACACACACACACAAACACAGTCTACCACACACACACACTCACAATAAATCTACCACACAAGTACAGACAAACACTCACACACACAATCTACCACACACACACACACACACACACACACAAACAATCTACCACACACACATAATCTACCACAGACACACACACACACACACACAATCTACCACACACACATACATAAACACAAACTACCACACACACACACAGAAACTCTAATACCACACACACACACATAAACACAATCTACCACACACACACATGCACACACACAATCTACCACACACACACACACACACACACAAACACAATCTACTACACACACACACACACACACACAATCGCAATCTACCACACACACACACACACATGCACACACACACACACACACACACACACACACACACACACACACAATCTACCGCACACACACACACACACACACACACAATCTACCACTCACACACACACAAACACAATCTACCACACACACACACACACACACACACAATCTACCACACACACACACACACACACACACACACACACACACACACACAATCTACCACACACACACACACACACACACACACACACACACACACACACACAATCTACCACGCACACACAAACACAATCTACAACACACACACGCAATCAACCACATACACACAATTTATCAAACACACACACATGCACACACACACACAATCTACCACACACACACAATCTACCACACAAACACAAACACAATCTACCACACACACACTCACAGACACAGGCACACAATCTACCATACAAACTCAATCTACCACACACACACACATACACTCACACATATTCTACGATGAACTCACACACACACACACATTCTACCACACAGACACACAGACACACACACACACACACACACACAATCTACCACATACACACTTACAATCTACCACACACACACACAGAAACACAATCTACCACACACAGACAATCTACCACACACACACACACAATCTACCAACACACACAAACTACCACACACACACAAACACATTCTTCCACACACACACACACACACACACACACACAGACACACACACACACTCACACACACAAACACACACACACAATTTACCACACAGACACAAACACAATCTACCACACTCACACACACACACACACACACACACACAACCTACCACACACACACACACACACACGCACACAATCTACCATACAAACTACATCTCCCACACGCACACACACACACTCACAAAATCTACGATAAGCTCACACACAAACACACATTCCACCACACAGACACACAGACCCACGCACACACACACACACACACAATCTACCACATACACACTTACAAGCTACCACACACACACACAGAAACACAATCTACCACACACAGACAATCTACCACACACACACACACAATCTACCAACACACACAAACTACCACACACACACAAACACATTCTTCCACACACACACACACACACACAC
>JANJGN010000440.1:317500-322500 GCA_026770705.1 Isurus oxyrinchus | reverse complement strand
CAATCTACCACACACACACACGCAATCAACCACATACACACAATCTATCAAACACACTCACACACACACACACACACAGACACACACACACACACACACTATCTACCACACACACACAATCTACCACACACACACACGCAGACACAGGCACACAATCTACCATACAAACTCAATCTACCACACGCACACACACACTCACACAAAATCTATGATAAACTCACACACAAACACACATTCTAACACACAGACACACAGACACACGCACACACACACACACAATCTACCACATACACACTTACAATCTACCACACACACACACAGAAACACAATCTACCACACACATACACACACAATCTACCACACACACACAAACTACCACACACACACAAACACATTCTTCCACACACACACACACACACACACACAAACACACGCGCACAATTTACCACACAGACACAAGCACAATCTACCACACACTCACACACACACACACACGCACACACACACACACACAATTTACCACACGCACAGACACACACACACACACACACACACACACACACACAATCTACCGCACACACACAGACACACACACACGCACACAATCTACCACACCCACACACAAACACAATCTACCACACACACACACACAATCTACCACTCACACACACACACACAATCTACCACTCACACAAACACAATCTACCACACATACACAATCTACCGCACACACACACACACATACACTAACACAATCAACCACACGCACACAATCTACCACACACACAGACACACACCCACAATCACAATCTACCATACGCACACAATCTACCACACACACACACACACACACACACAATCTACCACACACACACACACACAATCTACCACACACACACAAACAGAATCTACCACACACACACGCACACACGCACAAACATAATCTACCACACACACACAATCTCACTCACAAACACACATTCTACCACACAGACACACAGACACACGCACACACACACACACACACACAATCTACCACATACACACTTACAATCTACCACACACACAAACAGAAACACAATCCACCACACACAGACAATCTAGCACACACACACACACAATCTACCACACACACACAAACTACCACACACACACAAACACATTCTTCCACACACACACACACACACACACACACAAACAAACACACGCACACAATTTACCACACAGACACAAACACAATCTACCACACACTCACACACACAAACACACACACACACACACACAATTTACCACACACACACACATACACACAATCTACCAAACACACACACACGCAAACACGCACAAACACACACACACACACACACACTCACAATAAATCTACCACACACGTACACACAAACACTCACACACACAATCTACCACACACACACACACACACACAAACAATCTACCACACACACACAATCTACCACACACACACACACACACAATCTACCACACACACATACATAAACACAATCTACCACACACAAACACACAGAAACTCAAATACCACACACAGACACATAAACACAATCTAACACACACACACACGCACACACACAATCTACCACACACACACACACACACACAAACACAATCTACCGCACACACACACACACACACACACACACAATCGCAATCTACCACACACACAAACACGCACACACACACACATGCACACACACACACACACACACACACACACAATCTATCGCATACACACACACACACACACAATCTACCACACACACACACACAATCACAATCTACCACACACACACACACACACACACACACAATCTACCACACACACACACACACACAACACACACACAATCTACCACACACACACAGACACACACACACACACAATCTACCACGCACACACAAACACAATCTACCACACACACACACGCAATCAACCACATACACACAATCTATCAAACACACACACACACACACACACACACACACACACACACACACACACACACACACACACACACACTATCTACCACACACACACAATCTTCCACACACACACACAGACACAGACACACAATCTACCATACAAACTCAATCTACCACACGCACACACACACTCACACAAAATCTATGATAAACTCACACACAAACACACATTCTACCACACAGACACACAGACACACGCACACACACACACACACAATCTACCACATACACACTTACAATCTACCACACACACACACAGAAACACAATCTACCACACACAGACGATCTACCACACACACACACACACAATCTAGCACACACACACAAACTACCACACACATACAAACACAATCTTCAACACACACACACACACAAACACAATCTACCACACACAATCACAATCTACCACACACACACACACACACACACACACACACACACACACAATCTACCACACACACACACACACAATCTACCACACACACACACAGACACAAACACACACAATCTACCACGCACACACAAACACAATCTACCACACACACACACGCAATCAACCACATACACACAATCTATCAAACACACTCACACACACACACACACAGACACACACACACACACACACTATCTACCACACACACACAATCTACCACACACACACGCAGACACAGGCACACAATCTACCATACAAACTCAATCTACCACACGCACACACACACTCACACAAAATCTATGATAAACTCACACACAAACACACATTCTAACACACAGACACACAGACACACGCACACACACACACACAATCTACCACATACACACTTACAATCTACCACACACACACACAGAAACACAATCTACCACACACATACACACACAATCTACCACACACGCACAAACTACCACACACACACAAACACATTCTTCCACACACACACACACACACACACACACAAACACACGCGCACAATTTACCACACAGACACAAGCACAATCTACCACACACTCACACACACACACACACGCACACACACACACACAATTTACCACACGCACAGACACACACACACACACACACACACACACACACACACACAATCTACCGCACACACACAGACACACACACACGCACACAATCTACCACACCCACACACAAACACAATCTACCACACACACACACACAATCTACCACACACACACAAACACACACACACACAAACACAATCTACCACACACACACGCACACACACAATCTACCACGCACACACAAACACAATCTACAACACACACACATGCAATCAACCACATACACACAATCTATCAAACACACACAGACGCACACAGACACACAATCTACCACACACACACAATCTACCACACAAACACAAACACAATCTACCACACACACACACACAGACACAGGCACACAATCTACCATACAAACTCAATGTACCACACGCACACACACACACTCACACAAAATCTACGATAAACTCACTCACAAACACACATTCTACCACACAGACACACAGACACACGCACACACACACACACACACACAATCTACCACATACACACTTACAATCTACCACACACACAAACAGAAACACAATCCACCACACACAGACAATCTAGCACACACACACACACAATCTACCACACACACACAATCTACCACACACACACAATCTACCACACACACACACACACACAAACACAATCTACCACACACACACACACACACACACACAATCTAACACACACACACACACACAAACACAATCTAACACACACACACAGACACACACACAATCTACCACACACACACACACATACACAATCTACCACACACACACACACACTCACAGACAATCTACCATGCACACACAAACACAATCTACCACACACACACATGCAATCAACCACATACACACAATCTACCAAACACACACACACGCACACACACACACAATCTACCACACACACACAATCTACCACACACACACAAACACAATCTCACACTCACACACAGACACAGGCACACAATCTACCATACAAACTCAATCTACCACACACACACACACACACACACACACACACACACACACACACACACACACACACACACAACCTACCACACACACACACACACACACGCACACAATCTACCATACAAACTACATCTCCCACACGCACACACACACACTCACACAAAATCTACGATAAGCTCACACACAAACACACATTCCACCACACAGACACACAGACACACGCACACACACACACACACACACACAATCTACCACATACACACTTACAATCTACCACACACACAAACAGAAACACAATCCACCACACACAGACAATCTAGCACGCACACACACACAATCTACCACACACACACAAGCTTCCACACACACACACACACACACACACACACACAAACAAACACACGCACACAATTTACCACACAGACACAAACACAATCTACCACACACTCACACACACACACACAAACACACACACACACACACACAATTTACCACACACACACACATACACACAATCTACCAAACACACACACACGCAAACACGCACAAACACACACACACACACACACACACACACACTCACAATAAATCTACCACACACGTACACACAAACACTCACACACACAATCTACCACACACACACACACACAAACAATCTACCACACACACACAATCTACCACACACACACACACACAATCTACCACACACACATACATAAACACAATCTACCACACACAAACACACAGAAACTCAAATACCACACACAGACACATAAACACAATCTAACACACACACACACGCACACACACAATCTACCACACACACACACACACACACAAACACAATCTACCGCACACACACACACACACACACACACACACAATCGCAATCTACCACACACACACACAAACACGCACACACACACACACGCACAC
>JANJGN010000440.1:297500-302500 GCA_026770705.1 Isurus oxyrinchus | reverse complement strand
ACACATACACACATACACACTTTCACAATCCACCACACAGACACACAGACAAACACACACACAACGTACCACACACACACACAAACACAGACACAATGTACCACACACACACACACACACACACACACACACACACACACACACACACAAAACCTACTACACACACACACACGCACAATCTACCACACACACACACACAATCTACCACACACACAAATAAACACAAACACAATCTACCACACACACATACACACACACACACACACACACATACAATCTACCACACACACACAATCTACCACACACACACACACACA
Organism: Isurus oxyrinchus; assembly: GCA_026770705.1. Classification (NCBI taxonomy): domain Eukaryota; kingdom Metazoa; phylum Chordata; class Chondrichthyes; order Lamniformes; family Lamnidae; genus Isurus; species Isurus oxyrinchus. The sequence continues at coordinate 302,183 of JANJGN010000440.1, read as the reverse complement.
CACAATCTACCACACAATCACACACATAAAAACAATTTACCGCACACACACACACAAACTCAATCTACCACACACACCCAATCTACCACACACAAACACACAATCTTCCAAACACACACACACAGAAACTCAAATACCACACAATCACACATAAGCACAATCTACCACACACACACACGCACACACACATACACACAATCTACCAAACACACACACGCACACACACACAAACACAGTCTACCACACACACACACTCACAATAAATCTACCACACACGTACACACAAACACTCACACACACAATCTACCACACACACACACACAAACAATCTACCACGCACACACAATCTACCACACACACACATACACACACACACAATCTACCACACACACATACATAAACACAGTCTACCACACACACACACACACACAGAAACTCAAATACCACACACACACACATAAACACAGTCTACCAACACACACACACACACACACATAAACACAATCTACCACACACACACAGACACACAGACACACACACACACAATCGCAATCTACCACACACACACACACTCACACACACACACACACACACACACACACAAACACACACACACACACACACACACACACACACACACAATCTTCCGCACACACACACCACACACACACAATCTACCACACACACACACACAACACAATCTACCACACACACACACACACACACACACACACACAATCTACCACACACACACACACACACATACACAATCTACCACACACACAGACACACTCACAGACAATCTACCATGCACACACAAACACAATCTACCACACACACACACGCAATCAACCACATACACACAATCTATCAAACACAAACACACGCACACACACACACAAACTACCACACACACACAATCTACCACACACACACAAACACAATCTACCACACACACACACAGACATAAACACAATCTACCATACAAACTCAATCTACCACACGCACACACACACACTCACACAAAATCTACGATAAACTCACACACAAACATACATTCTACCACACAGACACACAGACCGAAGCACACACACACACACACACAATCTACCACATACACACTTACAATCTACCACACACACACACAGAAACACAATCTACCACACACAATCTACCACACACACACACACAATCTACCACACACACACAGACACACTCACAGACAATCTACCATGCACACACAAACACAATCTACCACACACACACACGCAATCAACCACATACACACAATCTATCAAACACAAACACACGCACACACACACACAAACTACCACACACACACAATCTACCCACACACACAAACACAATCTACCACACACACACACAGACACAGGCACACAATCTGCCATACAAACTCAATCTACCACACGCACACACACACACTCACACAAAATCTACGATAAACTCACACACAAACACACATTCTACCACACAGACACACAGACACACGCACACACACACACACACACACACACACACACAATCTACCACATACACACTTACAATCTACCACACACACACACAGAAACACAATCCACCACACACAATCTAACCCACACACACACACAATCTACCACACACACACAAACTACCACACACACACAAACACAAGCTTCCACACACACACACACACACACACACACACACACACACACACACACACACACACACAAACACACGCACACAATTTACCACACACACACAAACACAATTTACCACACACACACACGCACACACACACACAATTTACCACACACACACACACACACAATCTACCACACACACACATACACACACACACAATCTACCACACACACACATGCACACACACAAACTACCACACATACACACATACACACTTTCACAATCCACCACACAGACACACAGACACACACACACAACGTACCACACACACACACAAACACAGACACAATGTACCACACACACACACACACACACACACACACACACACACACAAAACCTACTACACACACACACATGCACAATCTACCACACACACACACACAATCTACCACACACACAAATAAACACAAACACAATCTACCACACACACATACACACACACACATACAATCTACCACACACACACAATCTACCACACACACACACACACACACACACACACAATCTACCACACAATCACACACATAAAAACAATTTACCGCACACACACACACACACAAACTCAATCTACCACACACACCCAATCTACCACACACACACACACAATCTACCACACACACACACACAGAAACTCAAATACCACACAAACACACATAAGCACAATCTAGCACACACACACACACACACACACATACACACAATCTACCAAACACACACACGCACACACACACAAACACAGTCTACCACACACACACACTCACAATAAATCTACCACACACGTACACACAAACACTCACACACACAATCTACCACACACACACACACAAACAATCTACCACGCACACACAATCTACCACACACACACACGCACACACACACAATCTACCACACACACATACATAAACACAGTCTACCACACACACACACACACACACACACACACACACACACACACACAATCTACCACACACACATACATAAACACAGTCTACCACACACACACACACACACACAGAAACTCAAATACCACACACACACACATAAACACAATCTAACACACACACACACGCACACACAAAATCTACCAACACACACACACACACACACACACATAAACACAATCTACCACACACACACAGACACACAGACACACACACACACAATCGCAATCTACCACACACACACACACTCACACACACACACACACACACACACACACACACACACACACACACACACACACACACACACACACAATCTTCCGCACACACACACCACACACACACAATCTACCTCACACACACACACAAACACAATCTACCACACACACACACACACACACAATCTACCACACACACACACACACACATACACAATCTACCACACACACGCAGACACACTCACAGACAATCTACCATGCACACACAAACACAATCTACCACACACACACACGCAATCAACCACATACACACAATCTATCAAACACAAACACACGCACACACACACACAAACTACCACACACACACAATCTACCACACACACACAAACACAATCTACCACACACACCCACAGACACAGGCACACAATCTACCATACAAACTCAATCTACCACACGCACACACACACACTCACACAAAATCTATGATAAACTCACACACAAACATACATTCTACCACACAGACACACAGACCCACGCACACACACACACACACACACAATCTACCACATACACACTTACATTCTACCACACACACACACAGAAACACAATCTACCACACACAATCTACCACACACACACACACAATCTACCACACACACACAAACTACCACACACACACAAACACAAGCTTCCACACACACACACACACACACACACACACACACACACACACACACAAATACACGCACACAATTTACCACACACACACAAACACAATTTACCACACACACACACACGCACACACACACACACAATTTACCACACACTCACACACACAAACAATCTACCACACACACACAAAGGCACACACACAATCTACCACACACACACACATGCACACACACAAACTACCACACATACACACATACACACTTTCACAATCCACCACACAGACACACAGACACACACAAACACAACGTACCACACACACACACAAACACAGAAACAATGTACCACACACACACACAAACACACACACACACACAATCTAACACACACACACAATCTACCACACACACACACACAGACACAGGCCCACAATCTACCATACAAACTCAATCTACCACATGCACACACACACACTCACACAAAATCTACGATAAACTCACACTCAAACACACATTCTACCACACAGACACACAGACACACGCACACACAAACACACACACACAATCTACCACATACACACTTACAATCTACCACACACACACACAGAAACACAATCTACCACACACAATCTACCACACACACACACACAATCTACCACACACACACAAACTACCACACACACACAAACACAAGCTTCCACACACACACACACACACACACACACACACACATAAACACATGCACACAATTTACCACACACACACAAACACAATTTACCACACACACACACACACACACACACAATTTACCACACACACACACACACACACAATCTACCACACACACACATACACACACACACAATCTACCACACACACACATGCACACACACAAACTACCACACATACACACATACACGCTTTCACAATCCACCACACAGACACACAGACACACACACACACAACGTACCACACACACACACAAACACAGACACAATGTACCACACACACATACACAAACACACACACACACAACCTAACACACACACACAATCTACCACACATACACACACACACAACCTAAAACACAAACACAGACGCACAATCTACCACACACACACACACAATCTACCACACACACAAATGAACAC
>JANJGN010000440.1:290000-292500 GCA_026770705.1 Isurus oxyrinchus | reverse complement strand
TACCACACACACACACACAATCTACCACACACACACATACACACACACACAACCTACCACACACACACATGCACACACACAAACTACCACACATACACACATACACACTTTCACAATCCACCACACAGACACACAGACACACAGACACACAACGTACCACACACACACAAAAACACAGACACAATGTACCACACACACACACACACACACACACACACACAAAACCTACTACACACACACACACGCACAATCTACCACACACACACACAATCTACCACACACACAAATAAACACAAACACAATCTACCACACACACATACACACACACACACACACACACACACACACATACAATCTACCACACACACACAATCGACCACACACACACACACACACACACAATCTACCACACAATCACACACATAAAAACAATTTACCGCACACACACACACACACAAACTCAATCTACCACACACACCCAATCTACCACACATACACACACACACAACCTACTACAGACACACACACGCACAATCTACCACACACACACACACAATCTACCACACACACAAATAAACACAAACGCAATCTACTACACACACATACACACACACACACACATACAATCTACCACAGATACACAATCTACCACACACACACACACACACACACACACACACAGACACACACACACACACACTCACACAATCTTCCGCACACACACACACACAATCTACCACACACACACACACAAACACAATCTACCACACACACACACACACACACACACACACACACACACACACACAATCTACCACACACACACACACACACATACACAATCTACCACACACACACAGACACACTCACAGACAATCTACCATGCACACACAAACACAATCTACCACACACACACACGCAATCAACCACATACACACAATCTATCAAACACAAACACACGCACACACACACACAATCTACCACACACACACAATCTACCACACACACACAAACACAATCTACCACACACACACACAGACACAGGCACACAATCTACCATACAAACTCAATCTACCACACACACACACACACTCACACAAAATCTACGATAAACTCACACACAAACACACATTCTACCACACAGACACACAGACACACGCACACACACACACACACACACACAATCTACCACATACACACTTACAATCTACCACACACACACACACAGAAACACAATCCAACACACACAATCTACCACACACACACACACAATCTACCACACACACACAAACTACCACACACACACAAACACAAGCTTCCACACACACACACACAGACACACACACACACACACACACACACACACACACACACACACACACACACAAACACACGCACACAATTTACCACACACACACAAACACAATTTACCACACACACACACACACCCACACACACACACACAATTTACCACACACACACACACAATCTACCACACACACACATACACACACACACAATCTACCACACACACACATGCACACACACAAACTACCACACATACACACATACACACTTTCACAATCCACCACACAGACACACAGACACACAGACACACAACGTACCACACACACACAAAAACACAGACACAATGTACCACACACACACACACACACACACACACACACACAAAACCTACTACACACACACACACGCACAATCTACCACACACACACACACAATCTACCACACACACAAATAAACACAAACACAATCTACCACACACACATACACACACACACACACACACACACACACACACATACAATCTACCACACACACACAATCGACCACACACACACACACACACACACAATCTACCACACAATCACACACATAAAAACAATTTACCGCACACACACACACACACAAACTCAATCTACCACACACACCCAATCTACCACACATACACACACACACAACCTACTACACACACACACACGCACAATCTACCACACACACACACACAATCTACCACACACACAAATAAACACAAACACAATCTACTACACACACATACACACACACACACATACAATCTACCACAGATACACAATCGACCACACACACACACACACACACACAATCTACCACACACACCCAATCTACCACACACACACACACACACACACACACACAATCTACCACACACACACACACAGAAACTCAAATACCACACAAACACACATAAGCACAATCTAGCACACACACACACGCACACACACATACACACAATCTACCAAACACACACACACACACACACACACAAACACAGTCTACCACACACACACACTCACAATAAATCTACCACACACGTACACACAAACACTCACACACACAATCTACCACACACACAAACAAACAATCTACCACGCACACACAATCTACCAAACACACACACACACGCACACACACACAATCTACCACACACACATACATA
>JANJGN010000440.1:280000-285000 GCA_026770705.1 Isurus oxyrinchus | reverse complement strand
CACACACACACAAACACAGTCTACCACACACACACACTCACAATAAATCTACCACACACGTACACACAAACACTCACACACACAATCTACCACACACACAAACAAACAATCTACCACGCACACACAATCTACCAAACACACACACACACGCACACACACACAATCTACCACACACACATACATAAACACAGTCTACCACACACACACACACACACACACACACAGAAACTCAAATACCACACACACACACATAAGCACAATCTAACACGCACACACACGCACACACACAATCTACCACACACACACACACACACATAAACACAATCTACCAGACACACACAGACACACACACACACAATCGCAATCTACCACACACACACACACTCACACACACACACACACACACACACACACACACACACACACACACACACACAATCTTCCGCACACACACACCACACACACACAATCTACCACACACACACAAACACAATCTACCACACACACACACACACACACACACACAATCTACCACACACACACACATACACAATCTACCACATACACACAGACACACTCACAGACAATCTGCCATGCACACACAAACACAATCTACCACACACACACACGCAATCAACCACATACACACAATCTATCAAACACAAACACACGCACACACACACACAAACTACCACACACACACAATCTACCACACACACACAAACACAATCTACCACACACACACACAGACACAGGCACACAATCTACCATACAAACTCAATCTACCACACGCACACACACACACTCACACAAAATCTACGATAAACTCACACACAAACATACATTCTACCACACAGACACACAGACCCAAGCACACACACACACACACACAATCTACCACATACACACTTACAATCTACCACGCACACACACACAATCTACCACACACACACAAACTACCACACACACAAACACAAGCTTCCACACACACACACACACACACACAAACACACGCACACAATTTACCACACACACATAAACACAATTTACCACACACACACACGCACTCACACACACAATTTACCACACACACACACACACACACACACAATCTACCACACACACACATACGCACACACACAATCTACCACACACACACATGCACACACACAAACTACCACACATACACACATACACACTTTCACAATCCACCACACAGACACACAGACGCACACACACACAACGTACCACACACACACACAAACACAGACACAATGTACCACACACACACACAAACAAACACACACACACAATCTAACACACACACACAATCTACCACACACACACACACATACAACCTACTACACACACACACATGCACAATCTTCCACACACACACACACAATCTGCCACACACACAAATAAACACAAACACAATCTACCACACACACATACACACACACACACACACACATACAATCTACGACACACACACAATCTACCACACACACACACACACACACACACAATCTACCACACAATCACACACATAAAAACAATTTACCGCACACACACACACACAAACTCAATCTACCACACACACCCAATCTACCACACACACACACACACACAATCTACCACACACACACACACAGAAACTCAAATACCACACAAACACACTTAAGCACAATCTACCACACACACACACGCACACACACCATCTACCACACACACACACACACACACATAAACACAATCTTCCACACAGACACCCACACACACACACACAATCACAATTTACAACACACACACACACACACTCACACTCTACCACACACACACACACACACACACACACGCACACAATCTACCACACACACAGACACAAACACAATCTAACACACACACACACACACAATCTACCACACACACACATTCACAGACATACACACACAATCTACCACACACACACAGACACACACACACAAAATCTACCACACGCACACACACACACACACAATCTACCCCACACAAACAGACACACACACACAAAATCTACCACGCACACACAAACACAATCTACCACACAGACACACGCAATCAACCACATGCACACAATCTACCAAACACACACACACGCACACACACACAAACACAGGGTACCACACGCACACATTCACAATAAATCTACCACACACGTACAGACAAACACTCACAAACACAATCTACCACACACACACACACACAAACAATCTTCCACACACACACAATCTACCACACACACACACACACACACACACACACACAATCTACCACACACACATACATAAACACAATCTACCACACACACACACACACACAGAAACTCAAATACCACACACACACACATAAACACAGTCTACCACACACACACACACACACACACAATCTACCACACACACACACACACATAAACACAATCTACCACACACACACACACACACACAATCGCAATCTACCACACACACACACACACGCACACACACACACAGACACACACACACACACACTCACACAATCTTCCGCACACACACACACACAATCTACCACACACACACACACAAACACAATCTACCACACACACACACACACACACACACACACACACACACACACACACACACAATCTACCACACACACACACACACATACACAATCTACCACACACACACAGACACACTCACAGACAATCTACCATGCACACACAAACACAATCTACCACACACACACACACGCAATCAACCACATACACACAATCTATCAAACACAAACACACGCACACACACACACAATCTACCACACACACACAATCTACCACACACACACAAACACAATCTACCACACACACACACAGACACAGGCACACAATCTACCATACAAACTCAATCTACCACACGCACACACACACACTCACACAAAATCTACGATAAACTCACACACAAACACACATTCTACCACACAGACACACAGACACACGCACACACACACACACATACACACAATCTACCACATACACACTTACAATCTACCACACACACACACAGAAACACAATCCACCACACACAATCTACCACACACACACACACAATCTACCACACACACACAAACTACCACACAGACACAAACACAAGCTTCCACACACACACACACAGACACACACACACACACACACACACACACACACACACAAACACACGCACACAATTTACCACACACACACAAACACAATTTACCACACACACACACACACACACACACACACACACACACAATTTACCACACACACACACACACAATCTACCACACACACACATACACACACACACAATCTACCACACACACACATGCACACACACAAATTACCACACATACACACATACACACTTTCACAATCCACCACACAGACACACAGACACACAGACACACAACGTACCACACACACACAAAAACGCAGACACAATGTACCACACACACACACACACACACAGACACACACACACAAAACCTACTACACACACACACACGCACAATCTACCACACACACACACACAATCTACCACACACACAAATAAACACAAACACAATCTACCACACACACATACACACACACACACACACACACACACACATACAATCTACCACACACACACAATCTACCACACACACACACACAATCTACCACACAATCACACACATAAAAACAATTTACCGCACACACACACACAAAATCAATCTACCACACACACCCAATCTACCACACACACACACACACACACAATCTACCACACACACACACAGAAACTCAAATACCACACAAACACACATAAGCACAATCTACCACACACACACACGCACACACACATACACACAATCTACCAAACACACACACGCACACACACACAAACACAGTCTACCACACACACGCACTCACAATCAATCTACCACACTCGTACACACAAACACTCACACAAACAATCTACCACACACACACACAAACAATCTACCACGCACACACAATCTACCACACACACACACACACACACACACACACACACACACAATCTACCACACACACATACATAAACACAGTCTACCACACACACACACACACACACACACACAGAAACTCAAATACCACACACACACACACATAAACACAATCTAACACACACACACACGCACACACACAATCTACCACACACACACACACACACATAAACACAATCTACCAGACACACACAGACACACAGACACACACACACACAATCGCAATCTACCACACACACACACTCACACACACACACACACACACGCACACACACACACACACACACACACAAACACACACACACACAATCTTCTGCACACACACACCACACACACACAATCTACCACACACACACAAAGACAATCTACCACACACACACACACACACACACACACACACACACACACAATCTACCACACACACACACCGCACAGGCACACAATCTACCATACAAACTCAATCTACCACACGCACACACACACACTCACACAAAATCTACGATAAACTCACACACAAACATACATTCTACCACACAGACACACAGACCCAAGCACACACACACACACACACACAATCTACCACATACACACTTACAATCTACCACGCACACACACACAATCTACCACACACACACAAACTACCACACACACAAACACAAGCTTCCACACACCCACACACACACACACACACACACACAAACACACGCACACAATTTACCACACACACACAAACCCAATTTACCACACACACACACGCACTCACACACACAATTTACCACACACACACACACACAATCTACCACACACACACATACGCACACACACAATCTACCACACACACACATGCACACACACAAACTACCACACATACACACATACACACTTTCACAATCCACCACACAGACACACAGACG
>JANJGN010000440.1:250000-275000 GCA_026770705.1 Isurus oxyrinchus | reverse complement strand
ACACAAACAATCTACCATACACACACACAAACAATCTACCACGCACACACAATCTACCACACACACACACACACACACACACACACACACACACAATCTACCACACACACATACATAAACACAGTCTACCACACACACACACACACACACACACAGAAACTCAAATACCACACACACACACACATAAACACAATCTAACACACACACACACGCACACACACAATCTACCACACACACACACACACATAAACACAATCTACCAGACACACACAGACACACAGACACACACACACACAATCGCAATCTACCACACACACACACACTCACACACACACACACACACACACACACACACACACACACACACACACACACACACACACACACAATCTTCTGCACACACACACCACACACACACAATCTACCACACACACACAAACACAATCTACCACACACACACACACACACACACACACACACACACAATCTACCACACACACACACAGACACAGGCACACAATCTACCATACAAACTCAATCTACCACACGCACACACACACACTCACACAAAATCTACAATAAACTCACACACAAACATACATTCTACCACACAGACACACAGACCCAAGCACACACACACACACACACACAATCTACCACATACACACTTACAATCTACCACGCACACACACACAATCTACCACACACACACAAACTACCACACACACAAACACAAGCTTCCACACACACACACACACACACACACACACACAAACACACGCACACAATTTACCACACACACACAAACACAATTTACCACACACACACACGCACTCACACACACAATTTACCACACACACACACACACACACACACAATCTACCACACACACACATACGCACACACACAATCTACCACACACACACATGCACACACACAAACTACCACACATACACACATACACACTTTCACAATCCACCACACAGACACACAGACGCACACACACACAACGTACCACACACACACACAAACACAGACACAATGTGCCACACACACACACAAACACACACACACACACAATCTAACACACACACACAATCTACCACACACACACACACTCACAACCTACTACACACACACACACGCACAATCTACCACACACACACACACAATCTGCCACACACACAAATAAACACAAACACAATCTACCACACACACATACACACACACACACACACATACAATCTACCACACACAATCTACCACACACACACACACACACACAATCTACCACACAATCACACACATAAAAACAATTTACCGCACACACACACACACAAACTCAATCTACCACACACACCCAATCTACCACACACACACACACACAATCTACCACACACACACACACAGAAACTCAAATACCACACAAACACACATAAGCACAATCTACCACACACACACACGCACACACACAATCTACCACACACACACACACACACACATAAACACAATCTTCCACACAGACACACACACACACACTCAATCACAATCTACAACACACACACACACACACTCACAATCTACCACACACACACACACACACACACGCACACAATCTACCACACACACAGACACAAACACAATCTAACACACACACACACACACAATCTACCATACACACACATTCACAGATATACACACACAATCTACCACACACACAGACACACACACACAAAATCTACCACACACACACACACACACACACACAATCTACCCCACACAAACAGACACACACACACAAAATCTACCACGCACACACAAACACAATCTACCACACAGACACACGCAATCAACCACATGCACACAATCTACCAAACACACACACACACACACACACACAAACACAGGGTACCACATGCACACACTCACAATAAATCTACCACACACGTACAGACAAACACTCACAAACACAATCTACCACACACACACACACACAAACAATCTTCCACACACACACAATCTACAACACACACACACACACACACACGCACACACACACACAATCTACCACACACACATACATAAACACAATCTACCACACACACACACACACAGAAACTCAAATACCACACACACACACACATAAACACAGTCTACCACACACACACACGCACACATACAATCTACCACACACACACACACACATAAACACAATCTACCACACACACACACACACACACAATCGCAATCTACCACACACACACACACGCACACACACACACAGACACACAGACACACACACTCACACAATCTTCCGCACACACACACACACACAGACACACACACACACAATCTACCACTCACACACACACAAACACAATCTACCACACACACACACACACACACACACACACACAATCTACCACACACACACACACACATACACAATCTACCACACACACACAGACACACTCACAGACAATCTACCATGCACACACAAACACAATCTACCACACACACACACGCAATCAACCACATACACACAATCTATCAAACACAAACACACGCACACACACACACAATCTACCACACACACACAATCTACCACACACACACAAACACAATCTACCACACACACACACAGACACAGGCACACAATCTATCATACAAACTCAATCTACCACACGCACACACACACACTCACACAAAATCTACGATAAACTCACACACAAACACACATTCTACCACACAGACACACAGACACACGCACACACACACACACACACACAATCTACCACATACACACTTACAATCTACCACACACACACACAGAAACACAATCCACCACACACAATCTACCACACACACACACACAATCTACCACACACACACAAACTACCACACACACACAAACACAAGCTTCCACACACACACACACACACACACACACACACACACACACACACACACACACACACACACACACACACACACAAACACACGCACACAATTTACCACACACACACAAACACAATTTACCACACACACACACACACACAATTTACCACACACATACACACAATCTACCACAACACACATACACACACACACACAATCTACCACACACACACATGCACACACACAAACTACCACACATACACACATACACACTTTCACAATCCACCACACAGACACACAGACACACACACACACAACGTACCACACACACACACAAAAACCACAGACACAATGTACCACACACACACACACACACACACACACAAAACCTACTACACACACACACACACGCACAATCTACCACACACACACACACAATCTACCACACACACAAATAAACACAAACACAATCTACCACACACACATACACACACACACACACACACACACACACACACACACATACAATCTACCACACACACACAATCTACCACACACACACACACACACACACACAATCTACCACACAATCACACACATAAAAACAATTTACCGCACACACACACACACACAAACTCAATCTACCACACACACCCAATCTACCACACACACACACACACACACACAATCTACCACACAGACACACACAGAAACTCAAATACCACACAAACACACATAAGCACAATCTACCACACACACACACGCACACACACATACACACAATCTACCAAACATACACATGCACACACACACAAACACAGTCTACCACACACACACACTCATAATCAATCTACCACACATGTACACACAAACACTCACACACACAATCTACCACACACACACACAAACAATCTACCATGCACACAATCTACCACACACACACACACACACACACACACACACAATCTACCACACACACATACATAAACACAGTCTACCACACACACACACACACACAGACAGAAACTCAAATACCACACACACACACACATAAACACAATCTAACACACACACACACGCACACACACAATCTACCACACACACACACACACACACACATAAACACAATCTACCAGACACACACAGACACACAGACACACACACACACAATCGCAATCTACCACACACACACACACTCACACACACACACACACACACACACACACACACACACACACACACAATCTTCCGCACACACACACCACACACACACAATCTACCACACACACACACACACACACACACACACACAATCTACCACACACACACACACACATACACAATCTACCACATACACACAGACACACTCACAGACAATCTGCCATGCACACACAAACACAATCTACCACACACACACACGCAATCAACCACATACACACAATCTATCAAACACAAACACACGCACACACACACACAAACTACCACACACACACAATCTACCACACACACACAAACACAATCTACCACACACACACACAGACACAGGCACACAATCTACCATACAAACTCAATCTACCACATGCACACACACACACTCACACAAAATCTACGATAAACTCACACACAAACATATATTCTACCACACAGACACACAGACCCAAGCACACACACACAAACACAATTTACCACACACACACATGCACTCACACACACAATTTACCACACACACACACACACACACAATCTACCACACACACATATACGCACACACACAATCTACCACACACACACATGCACACACACAAACTACCACACATACACACATACACACTTTCACAATCCACCACACAGACACACAGACGCACATACACACAACGTACCACACACACACACAAACACAGACACAATGTACCACACACACACACAAACACACACACACACACACAATCTAACACACACACACAATCTACCACACACACACACACATACAACCTACTACACACACACACACGCACAATCTACCACACACACACACACAATCTGCCACACACACAAATAAACACAAACACAATCTACCACACACACATACACACACACACACACACACACACACATACAATCTACCACACACACACAATCTACCACACACACACACACACACACACACACAATCTACCACACAATCACACACATAAAAACAATTTACCACACACACACACACACAAACTCAATCTACCACACACACCCAATCTACCACACACACACACACAATCTACCACACACACACACAGAAACTCAAATACCACACAAACACACATAAGCACAATCTACCACACACACACATGCACACACACAATCTACCACACACACACACACACACACACACACATAAACACAATCTTCCACACAGACACACACACACACACACACACAATCACAATCTACAACACACACACACACACACTCACAATCTACCACACACACACACACACACACGCACACAATCTACCACACACACAGACACAAACACAATCTAACACACACACACATTCACAGACATACACACACAATCTACCACACACACACAGACACACACACACAAAATCTACCACACACACACACACACACACACACACAATCTATCCCACACAAACAGACACACACACACAAAATCTACCACGCACACACAAACACAATCTACCACACAGACACACGCAATCAACCACATGCACACAATCTACCAAACACACACACACGCACACACACACAAACACAGGGTACCACACGCACACACTCACAATAAATCTACCACACACGTACAGACAAACACTCACAAACACAATCTACCACACACACACACACACAAACAATCTTCCACACACACACAATCTACCACACACACACACACACACACACACACACACAATCTACCACACACACATACACACACACACACACACACATACAATCTACCACACACACACAATCTACCACACACACACACACACACACACACAATCTACCACACAATCACACACATAAAAACAATTTACCGCGCACACACACACACACAAACTCAATCTACCACACACAACCAATCTACCACACACACACACACACACAAACAATATTCCACACACACACAATCTACCACACACACACACACACACACACACGCACACACACACACAATCTACCACACACACATACATAAACACAATCTACCACACACACACACACACACAGAAACTCAAATACCACACACACACACACATAAACACAGTCTACCACACACACACACGCACACATACAATCTACCACACACACACACACACATAAACACAATCTACCACACACACACACACACACAATCGCAATCTACCACACACACACACACACGCACACACACACACAGACACACAGACACACACACTCACACAATCTTCCGCACACACACACACACACAGACACACACACACACAATCTACCACTCACACACACACAAACACAATCTACCACACACACACACACACACACACACACACACACACACAATCTACCACACACACACACACACATACACAATCTACCACACACACACACACACACACACACAGACAATCTACCATGCACACACAAACACAATCTACCACACACACACACGCAATCAACCACATACACACAATCTATCAAACACAAACACACGCACACACACACACAATCTACCACACACACACAATCTACCACACACACACAAACACAATCTACCACACACACACACAGACACAGGCACACAATCTATCATACAAACTCAATCTACCACACGCACACACACACACTCACACAAAATCTACGATAAACTCACACACAAACACACATTCTACCACACAGACACACGCACACACACACACACACACACAATCTACCACATACACACTTACAATCTACCACACACACACACACTCACAACCTACTACACACACACACACGCACAATCTACCACACACACACACACAATCTGCCACACACACAAATAAACACAAACACAATCTACCACACACACATACACACACACACACACACACATACAATCTACCACACACAATCTACCACACACACACACACACACACACAATCTACCACACAATCACACACATAAAAACAATTTACCGCACACACACACACACAAACTCAATCTACCACACACACCCAATCTACCACACACACACACACACAATCTACCACACACACACACACACAGAAACTCAAATACCACACAAACACACATAAGCACAATCTACCACACACACACACACGCACACACACAATCTACCACACACACACACACACACACATAAACACAATCTTCCACACAGACACACACACACACACTCAATCACAATCTACAACACACACACACACACACTCACAATCTACCACACACACACACACACACACGCACACAATCTACCACACACACAGACACAAACACAATCTAACACACACACACACACACAATCTACCATACACACACATTCACAGATATACACACACAATCTACCACACACACACAGACACACACACACAAAATCTACCACACACACACACACACACACACACAATCTACCCCACACAAACAGACACACACACACAAAATCTACCACGCACACACAAACACAATCTACCACACAGACACACGCAATCAACCACATGCACACAATCTACCAAACACACACACACGCACACACACACAAACACAGGGTACCACACGCACACACTCACAATAAATCTACCACACACGTACAGACAAACACTCACAAACACAATCTACCACACACACACACACACAAACAATCTTCCACACACACACAATCTACAAAACACACACACACACACACGCACACACACACACAATCTACCACACACACATACATAAACACAATCTACCACACACACACACACACAGAAACTCAAATACCACACACACACACACAGAAACACAGTCTACCACACACACACACGCACACATACAATCTACCACACACACACACACACATAAACACAATCTACCACACACACACACACACACACAATCGCAATCTACCACACACACACACACACGCACACACACACACAGACACACAGACACACACACTCACACAATCTTCCGCACACACACACACACACAGACACACACACACACAATCTACCACTCACACACACACAAACACAATCTACCACACACACACACACACACACACACACACACACACAATCTACCACACACACACACACACATACACAATCTACCACACACACACAGACACACTCACAGACAATCTACCATGCACACACAAACACAATCTACCACACACACACACGCAATCAACCACATACACACAATCTATCAAACACAAACACACGCACACACACACACAATCTACCACACACACACAATCTACCACACACACACAAACACAATCTACCACACACACACACAGACACAGGCACACAATCTATCATACAAACTCAATCTACCACACGCACACACACACACTCACACAAAATCTACGATAAACTCACACACAAACACACTTTCTACCACACAGACACACAGACACACGCACACACACACACACACACACAATCTACCACATACACACTTACAATCTACCACACACACACACAGAAACACAATCCACCACACACAATCTACCACACACACACACACAATCTACCACACACACACAAACTACCACACACACACAAACACAAGCTTCCACACACACACACACACACACACACACACACACACACACACACACACACACACACACAAACACACGCACACAATTTACCACACACACACAAACACAATTTACCACACACACACACACACACACACACAATTTACCACACACATACACACAATCTACCACAACACACATACACACACACACAATCTACCACACACACACATGCACACACACAAACTACCACACATACACACATACACACTTTCACAATCCACCACACAGACACACAGACACACACACACACAACGTACCACACACACACACAAAAACACAGACACAATGTACCACACACACACACACACACACAAAACCTACTACACACACACACACACGCACAATCTACCACACACACACACACAATCTACCACACACACAAATAAACACAAACACAATCTACCACACACACATACACACACACACACACACACACACACACATACAATCTACCACACACACACAATCTACCACACACACACACACACACACACACACAATCTACCACACAATCACACACATAAAAACAATTTACCGCACACACACACACACACAAACTCAATCTACCACACACACCCAATCTACCACACACACACACACACACACAATCTACCACACAGACACACACAGAAACTCAAATACCACACAAACACACATAAGCACAATCTACCACACACACACACGCACACACACATACACACAATCTACCAAACATACACATGCACACACACACAAACACAGTCTACCACACACACACACTCATAATCAATCTACCTCACACGTACACACAAACACTCACGCACACAATCTACCACACACACACACAAACAATCTACCATGCACACAATCTACCACACACACACACACACACACACACACACAATTTACCACACACACACACACACACACAATCTACCACACACACATATACGCACACACACAATCTACCACACACACACATGCACACACACAAACTACCACACATACACACATACACACTTTCACAATCCACCACACAGACACACAGAAGCACATACACACAACGTACCACACACACACACAAACACAGACACAATGTACCACACACACACACAAACACACACACACACACA
Organism: Isurus oxyrinchus; assembly: GCA_026770705.1. Taxonomy (NCBI): domain Eukaryota; kingdom Metazoa; phylum Chordata; class Chondrichthyes; order Lamniformes; family Lamnidae; genus Isurus; species Isurus oxyrinchus. Next base: position 265,180 of record JANJGN010000440.1, on the reverse strand, counting down.
CAATCTAACACACACACACAATCTACCACACACACACACACATACAACCTACTACACACACACACACGCACAATCTACCACACACACACACACAATCTGCCACACACACAAATAAACACAAACACAATCTACCACACACACATACACACACACACACACACACACACACATACAATCTACCACACACACACAATCTACCACACACACACACACACACACACACACAATCTACCACACAATCACACACATAAAAACAATTTACCACACACACACACACACAAACTCAATCTACCACACACACCCAATCTACCACACACACACACACAATCTACCACACACACACACAGAAACTCAAATACCACACAAACACACATAAGCACAATCTACCACACACACACATGCACACACACAATCTACCACACACACACACACACACACACACACATAAACACAATCTTCCACACAGACACACACACACACACACACACAATCACAATCTACAACACACACACACACACACTCACAATCTACCACACACACACACACACACACGCACACAATCTACCACACACACAGACACAAACACAATCTAACACACACACACATTCACAGACATACACACACAATCTACCACACACACACAGACACACACACACAAAATCTACCACACACACACACACACACACACACACAATCTATCCCACACAAACAGACACACACACACAAAATCTACCACGCACACACAAACACAATCTACCACACAGACACACGCAATCAACCACATGCACACAATCTACCAAACACACACACACGCACACACACACAAACACAGGGTACCACACGCACACACTCACAATAAATCTACCACACACGTACAGACAAACACTCACAAACACAATCTACCACACACACACACACACAAACAATCTTCCACACACACACAATCTACCACACACACACACACACACACACACACACACAATCTACCACACACACATACACACACACACACACACACATACAATCTACCACACACACACAATCTACCACACACACACACACACACACAATCTACCACACAATCACACACATAAAAACAATTTACCGCGCACACACACACACACAAACTCAATCTACCACACACAACCAATCTACCACACACACACACACACACAAACAATATTCCACACACACACAATCTACCACACACACACACACACACACACACGCACACACACACACAATCTACCACACACACATACATAAACACAATCTACCACACACACACACACACACAGAAACTCAAATACCACACACACACACACATAAACACAGTCTACCACACACACACACGCACACATACAATCTACCACACACACACACACACATAAACACAATCTACCACACACACACACACACACAATCGCAATCTACCACACACACACACACACGCACACACACACACAGACACACAGACACACACACTCACACAATCTTCCGCACACACACACACACACAGACACACACACACACAATCTACCACTCACACACACACAAACACAATCTACCACACACACACACACACACACACACACACACACACACAATCTACCACACACACACACACACATACACAATCTACCACACACACACACACACACACACACAGACAATCTACCATGCACACACAAACACAATCTACCACACACACACACGCAATCAACCACATACACACAATCTATCAAACACAAACACACGCACACACACACACAATCTACCACACACACACAATCTACCACACACACACAAACACAATCTACCACACACACACACAGACACAGGCACACAATCTATCATACAAACTCAATCTACCACACGCACACACACACACTCACACAAAATCTACGATAAACTCACACACAAACACACATTCTACCACACAGACACACGCACACACACACACACACACACAATCTACCACATACACACTTACAATCTACCACACACACACACACTCACAACCTACTACACACACACACACGCACAATCTACCACACACACACACACAATCTGCCACACACACAAATAAACACAAACACAATCTACCACACACACATACACACACACACACACACACATACAATCTACCACACACAATCTACCACACACACACACACACACACACAATCTACCACACAATCACACACATAAAAACAATTTACCGCACACACACACACACAAACTCAATCTACCACACACACCCAATCTACCACACACACACACACACAATCTACCACACACACACACACACAGAAACTCAAATACCACACAAACACACATAAGCACAATCTACCACACACACACACACGCACACACACAATCTACCACACACACACACACACACACATAAACACAATCTTCCACACAGACACACACACACACACTCAATCACAATCTACAACACACACACACACACACTCACAATCTACCACACACACACACACACACACGCACACAATCTACCACACACACAGACACAAACACAATCTAACACACACACACACACACAATCTACCATACACACACATTCACAGATATACACACACAATCTACCACACACACACAGACACACACACACAAAATCTACCACACACACACACACACACACACACAATCTACCCCACACAAACAGACACACACACACAAAATCTACCACGCACACACAAACACAATCTACCACACAGACACACGCAATCAACCACATGCACACAATCTACCAAACACACACACACGCACACACACACAAACACAGGGTACCACACGCACACACTCACAATAAATCTACCACACACGTACAGACAAACACTCACAAACACAATCTACCACACACACACACACACAAACAATCTTCCACACACACACAATCTACAAAACACACACACACACACACACGCACACACACACACAATCTACCACACACACATACATAAACACAATCTACCACACACACACACACACAGAAACTCAAATACCACACACACACACACAGAAACACAGTCTACCACACACACACACGCACACATACAATCTACCACACACACACACACACATAAACACAATCTACCACACACACACACACACACACAATCGCAATCTACCACACACACACACACACGCACACACACACACAGACACACAGACACACACACTCACACAATCTTCCGCACACACACACACACACAGACACACACACACACAATCTACCACTCACACACACACAAACACAATCTACCACACACACACACACACACACACACACACACACAATCTACCACACACACACACACACATACACAATCTACCACACACACACAGACACACTCACAGACAATCTACCATGCACACACAAACACAATCTACCACACACACACACGCAATCAACCACATACACACAATCTATCAAACACAAACACACGCACACACACACACAATCTACCACACACACACAATCTACCACACACACACAAACACAATCTACCACACACACACACAGACACAGGCACACAATCTATCATACAAACTCAATCTACCACACGCACACACACACACTCACACAAAATCTACGATAAACTCACACACAAACACACTTTCTACCACACAGACACACAGACACACGCACACACACACACACACACACAATCTACCACATACACACTTACAATCTACCACACACACACACAGAAACACAATCCACCACACACAATCTACCACACACACACACACAATCTACCACACACACACAAACTACCACACACACACAAACACAAGCTTCCACACACACACACACACACACACACACACACACACACACACACACACACATACACACATACAATCTACCCCACACACACGATCTACCACACACACACACACACACACAATCTACCACACAATCACACACATAAAAACAATTTACCGCACACACACACACACACAAACTCAATCTACCACACACACCCAATCTACCACACACACACACACACACACACACAATCTACCACACAGACACACACAGAAACTCAAATACCACACAAACACACATAAGCACAATCTACCACACACACACACGCACACACACATACACACAATCTACCAAACATACACATGCACACACACACAAACACAGTCTACCACACACACACACTCATAATCAATCTACCACACACGTACACACAAACACTCACACACACAATCTACCACACACACACACAAACAATCTACCATGCACACAATCTACCACACACACACACACACACACACACACACACACACAATCTACCACACACACATACATAAACACAGTCTACCACACACACACACACACACAGACAGAAACTCAAATACCACACACACACACACATAAACACAATCTAACACACACACACACGCACACACACAATCTACCACACACGCACACACACACATAAACACAATCTACCAGACACACACAGACACACAGACACACACACACACAATCGCAATCTACCACACACACACACACTCACACACACACACACACACACACACACACACACACACACACACACACAATCTTCCGCACACACACACCACACACACACAATCTACCACACACACACACACACACACACACACACACACAATCTACCACACACACACACACACACATACACAATCTACCACATACACACAGACACACTCACAGACAATCTGCCATGCACACACAAACACAATCTACCACACACACACACGCAATCAACCACATACACACAATCTATCAAACACAAACACACGCACACACACACACAAACTACCACACACACACAATCTACCACACACACACAAACACAATCTACCACACACACACACAGACACAGGCACACAATCTACCATACAAACTCAATCTACCACATGCACACACACACACTCACACAAAATCTACGATAAACTCACACACAAACATATATTCTACCACACAGACACACAGACCTAAGCACACACACACACACACAATCTACCACATACACACTTACAATCTACCACGCACACACACACAATCTACCACACACACACAAACTACCACACACACAAACACAAGCTTCCACACACACACACACACACACACACACACACACAAACACACGCACACAATTTACCACACACACACAAACACAATTTACCACACACACACACGCACTCACACACACAATTTACCACACACACACACACACACACAATCTACCACACACACACATACGCACACACAATCTACCACACACACACATGCACACACACAAACTACCACACATACACACATACACACTTTCACAATCCACCACACAGACACACAGACGCACACACACACAACGTACCACACACACACACAAACACAGACACAATGTACCACACACACACACAAACACACACACACACACACAATCTAACACACACACACAATCTACCACACACACACACACATACAACCTACTACACACACACACACGCACAATCTACCACACACACACACACAATCTGCCACACACACAAATAAACACAAACACAATCTACCACACACACATACACACACACACACACACACACACACATACAATCTACCACACACACACAATCTACCACACACACACACACACACACACACACACAATCTACCACACAATCACACACATAAAAACAATTTACCGCACACACACACACACAAACTCAATCTACCACACACACCCAATCTACCACACACACACACACACAATCTACCACACACACACACACAGAAACTCAAATACCACACAAACACACATAAGCACAATCTACCACACACACACACGCACACACACAATCTACCACACACACACACACACACACATAAACACAATCTTCCACACAGACACACACACACACACACACAATCACAATCTACAACACACACACACACACACTCACAATCTACCACACACACACACACACACACACGCACACAATCTACCACACACACAGACACAAACACAGTCTAACACACACACACACACAATCTACCACACACACACATTCACAGACATACACACACAATCTACCACACACACACACACACACACACACACACACACACAATCTACCCCACACAAACAGACACACACACACAAAATCTACCACGCACACACAAACACAATCTACCACACAGACACACGCAATCAACCACATGCACACAATCTACCAAACACACACACACGCACACACACACAAACACAGGGTACCACACGCACACACTCACAATAAATCTACCACACACGTACAGACAAACACTCACAAACACAATCTACCACACACACACACACACACAAACAATCTTCCACACACACACAATCTACCACACACACACACACACACACACACACACAATCTACCACACACACATACACACACACACACACACACATACAATCTACCACACACACACAATCTACCACACACACACACACACACACACACACACACACACACAATCTACCACACAATCACACACATAAAAACAATTTACCGCACACACACACACACACAAACTCAATCTACCACACACACCCAATCTACCACACACACACACACACACACAATCTACCACACACACACACAAACACAATCTACCACACACACACACACACACACACACACACACAATCTACCACACACACACACACACACACATACACAATCTACCACACACACACAGACGCACTCACAGACAATCTACCATGCACACACAAACACAATCTACCACACACACACACGCAATCAACCACATACACACAATCTATCAAACACAAACACACGCACACACACACACAATCTACCACACACACACAATCTACCACACACACACAAACACAATCTACCACACACACACACAGACACAGGCACACAATCTATCATACAAACTCAATCTACCACACGCACACACACACACTCACACAAAATCTACGATAAACTCACACACAAACACACATTCTACCACACAGACACACAGACACACGCACACACACACACACACACACACAATCTACCACATACACACTTACAATCTACCACACACACACACAGAAACACAATCCACCACACACAATCTACCACACACACACACACAATCTACCACACACACACAAACTACCACACACACACAAACACAAGCTTCCACACACACACACACACACACACACACACACACACACACACACACACACACACAAACTACCACACACACACAATCTACCACACACACACAAACACAATCTACCACACACACACACAGACACAGGCACACAATCTACCATACAAACTCAATCTACCACATGCACACACACACACTCACACAAAATCTACGATAAACTCACACACAAACATATATTCTACCACACAGACACACAGACCTAAGCACACACACACACACACAATCTACCACATACACACTTACAATCTACCACGCACACACACACAATCTACCACACACACACAAACTACCACACACACAAACACAAGCTTCCACACACACACACACACACACACACACACACACAAACACACGCACACAATTTACCACACACACACAAACACAATTTACCACACACACACACGCACTCACACACACAATTTACCACACACACACACACACACACAATCTACCACACACACACATACGCACACACAATCTACCACACACACACATGCACACACACAAACTACCACACATACACACATACACACTTTCACAATCCACCACACAGACACACAGACGCACACACACACAACGTACCACACACACACACAAACACAGACACAATGTACCACACACACACACAAACACACACACACACACACAATCTAACACACACACACAATCTACCACACACACACACACATACAACCTACTACACACACACACACGCACAATCTACCACACACACACACACAATCTGCCACACACACAAATAAACACAAACACAATCTACCACACACACATACACACACACACACACACACACACACATACAATCTACCACACACACACAATCTACCACACACACACACACACACACACACACAATCTACCACACAATCACACACATAAAAACAATTTACCGCACACACACACACACAAACTCAATCTACCACACACACCCAATCTACCACACACACACACACACAATCTACCACACACACACACACAGAAACTCAAATACCACACAAACACACATAAGCACAATCTACCACACACACACACGCACACACACAATCTACCACACACACACACACACACACATAAACACAATCTTCCACACAGACACACACACACACACACACAATCACAATCTACAACACACACACACACACACTCACAATCTACCACACACACACACACACACACACGCACACAATCTACCACACACACAGACACAAACACAGTCTAACACACACACACACACAATCTACCACACACACACATTCACAGACATACACACACAATCTACCACACACACACACACACACACACACACACACACAATCTACCCCACACAAACAGACACACACACACAAAATCTACCACGCACACACAAACACAATCTACCACACAGACACACGCAATCAACCACATGCACACAATCTACCAAACACACACACACGCACACACACACAAACACAGGGTACCACACGCACACACTCACAATAAATCTACCACACACGTACAGACAAACACTCACAAACACAATCTACCACACACACACACACACACAAACAATCTTCCACACACACACAATCTACCACACACACACACACACACACACACACACAATCTACCACACACACATACACACACACACACACACACATACAATCTACCACACACACACAATCTACCACACACACACACACACACACACACACACACACACACAATCTACCACACAATCACACACATAAAAACAATTTACCGCACACACACACACACACAAACTCAATCTACCACACACACCCAATCTACCACACACACACACACACACACAATCTACCACACACACACACAAACACAATCTACCACACACACACACACACACACACACACACACAATCTACCACACACACACACACACACACATACACAATCTACCACACACACACAGACGCACTCACAGACAATCTACCATGCACACACAAACACAATCTACCACACACACACACGCAATCAACCACATACACACAATCTATCAAACACAAACACACGCACACACACACACAATCTACCACACACACACAATCTACCACACACACACAAACACAATCTACCACACACACACACAGACACAGGCACACAATCTATCATACAAACTCAATCTACCACACGCACACACACACACTCACACAAAATCTACGATAAACTCACACACAAACACACATTCTACCACACAGACACACAGACACACGCACACACACACACACACACACACAATCTACCACATACACACTTACAATCTACCACACACACACACAGAAACACAATCCACCACACACAATCTACCACACACACACACACAATCTACCACACACACACAAACTACCACACACACACAAACACAAGCTTCCACACACACACACACAGACACACACACACACACACACACACACACACACACACACACACACAAACACACGCACACAATTTACCACACACACACAAACACAATTTACCACACACACACACACACCCACACACACACACACAATTTACCACACACACACACACAATCTACCACACACACATACACACACACACAATCTACCACACACACACATGCACACACACAAACTACCACACATACACACATACACACTTTCACAATCCACCACACAGACACACAGACACACACACACACAACGTACCACACGCACACAAAAACACAGACACAATGTACCACACACACACACACACACACACACACAAAACCTACTACACACACACACACGCACAATCTACCACACACACACACACAATCTACCACACACACAAATAAACACAAACACAATCTACCACACACACATACACACACACACACACACACACACACACACACATACAATCTACCACACACACACAATCTACCACACACACACACACACACACAATCTACCACACAATCACACACATAAAAACAATTTACCGCACACACACACACAAACTCAATCTACCACACACACCCAATCTACCAAACACACACACAAACAAACAATCTACCACACACACACACACAGAAACTCAAATACCACACAAACACACATAAGCACAATCTACCACACACACACACGCACACACACATACACACAATCTACCAAACACACACACGCACACACACACAAACACAGTCTACCACACACACACACTCACAATCAATCTACCACACACGTACACACAAACACTCACACAAACAATCTACCACACACACACACAAACAATCTACCACGCACACACAATCTACCACATACACACACACACACACACACACACACAATCTACCACACACACATACATAAACACAGCCTACAACACACACACACACACACACACACACAGAAACTCAAATACCACACACACACACACATAAACACAATCTAACACACACACACACACGCACACACACACACACACACATAAACAGAATCTACCAGACACACACTGACACACAGACACACACACACACAATCGCAATCTACCACACACAAACACACTCACACACACACACACACACACACACACACACACACACACACACACACACACACACACACACACACACACAATCTTCTGCACACACACACCACACACACACAATCTACCACACACACACAAACACAATCTACCACACACACACACACACACACACACACACACACACAATCTACCACACACACACACAGACACAGGCACACAATCTACCATACAAACTCAATCTACCACACGCACACACACACACTCACACAAAATCTACGATAAACTCACACACAAACATACATTCTACCACACAGACACACAGACACACGCACACACACACACACATACACACAATCTACCACATACACACTTACAATCTACCACACACACACACAGAAACACAATCCACCACACACAATCTACCACACACACACACACAATCTACCACACACACACAAACTACCACACACACACAAACACAAGCTTCCACACACACAAACACAGACACACAGACACACACACACACACACACACACACACAAACACACGCACACAATTTACCACACACACACAAACACAATTTACCACACACACACACACACACAATTTACCACACACACACACACAATCTACCACACACACACATACACACACACACAATCTACCACACACACACATGCACACACACAAACTACCACACATACACACATACACACTTTCACAATCCACCACACAGACACACAGACACACACACACACAACGTACCACACACACACAAAAACACAGACACAATGTACCACACACACACACACACACACACACACACACACACAAAACCTACTACACACACACACACGCACATTCTACCACACACACACACACAATCTACCACACACACAAATAAACACAAACACAATCTACCACACACACATACACACACACACACACACACACACACAAACACACACACACATACAATCTACCACACACACACAATCTACCACACACACACACACACACACACACACAATCTACCACACAATCACACACATAAAAACAATTTACCGCACACACACACACACACAAACTCAATCTACCACACACACCCAATCTACCACACACACACACACACACACAATCTACCACACAGACACACACAGAAACTCAAATACCACACAAACACACATAAGCACAATCTACCACACACACACACGCACACACACATACACACAATCTACCAAACATACACATGCACACACACACCAACACAGTCTACCACACACACACACTCATAATCAATCTACCACACACGTACACACAAACACTCACACACACAATCTACCACACACACACACAAACAATCTACCATGCACACAATCTACCACACACACACACACACACACACACACACACACACACAATCTACCACACACACATACATAAACACAGTCTACCACACACACACACACACACACACAGAAACTCAAATACCACACACACACACACATAAACACAATCTAACACACACACACGCACACACACAATCTACAACACACACACACACACATAAACACAATCTACCAGACACACACAGACACACAGACAGACACACACACACAATCGCAATCTACCAAACACACACACACTCACACACACACACACACACACACACACACACACACACACACAATCTTCCGCACACACACACCACACACACACAATCTACCACACACACACACACACACACACACACACACAATCTACCACACACACACTCACACATACACAATCTACCACACACACACAGACACACTCACAGACAATCTGCCATGCACACACAAACACAATCTACCACACACACACACGCAATCAACCACATACACACAATCTATCAAACACAAACACACGCACACACACACACAAACTACCACACACACACAATCTACCACACACACACACACACACACACACACACACACAATCTACCACACACACACACAGACACAGGCACACAATCTACCATACAAACTCAATCTACCACACGCACACACACACACTCACACAAAATCTACGATAAACTCACACACAAACATACATTCTACCACACAGACACACAGACACACGCACACACACACACACATACACACAATCTACCACATACACACTTACAATCTACCACACACACACACAGAAACACAATCCACCACACACAATCTACCACACACACACACACAATCTACCACACACACACAAACTACCACACACACACAAACACAAGCTTCCACACACACAAACACAGACACACAGACACACACACACACACACACACACACACAAACACACGCACACAATTTACCACACACACACAAACACAATTTACCACACACACACACACACACAATTTACCACACACACACACACAATCTACCACACACACACATACACACACACACAATCTACCACACACACACATGCACACACACAAACTACCACACATACACACATACACACTTTCACAATCCACCACACAGACACACAGACACACACACACACAACGTACCACACACACACAAAAACACAGACACAATGTACCACACACACACACACACACACACACACACACACACACAAAACCTACTACACACACACACACGCACATTCTACCACACACACACACACAATCTACCACACACACAAATAAACACAAACACAATCTACCACACACACATACACATACACACACACACACACACACAAACACACACACACATACAATCTACCACACACACACAATCTACCACACACACACACACACACACACACACAATCTACCACACAATCACACACATAAAAACAATTTACCGCACACACACACACACACAAACTCAATCTACCACACACACCCAATCTACCACACACACACACACACACACAATCTACCACACAGACACACACAGAAACTCAAATACCACACAAACACACATAAGCACAATCTACCACACACACACACGCACACACACATACACACAATCTACCAAACATACACATGCACACACACACCAACACAGTCTACCACACACACACACTCATAATCAATCTACCACACACGTACACACAAACACTCACACACACAATCTACCACACACACACACAAACAATCTACCATGCACACAATCTACCACACACACACACACACACACACACACACACACACAATCTACCACACACACATACATAAACACAGTCTACCACACACACACACACACACACACAGAAACTCAAATACCACACACACACACACATAAACACAATCTAACACACACACACGCACACACACAATCTACAACACACACACACACACATAAACACAATCTACCAGACACACACAGACACACAGACAGACACACACACACAATCGCAATCTACCAAACACACACACACTCACACACACACACACACACACACACACACACACACACACACAATCTTCCGCACACACACACCACACACACACAATCTACCACACACACACACACACACACACACACACAATCTACCACACACACACTCACACATACACAATCTACCACACACACACAGACACACTCACAGACAATCTGCCATGCACACACAAACACAATCTACCACACACACACACGCAATCAACCACATACACACAATCTATCAAACACAAACACACGCACACACACACACAAACTACCACACACACACAATCTACCACACACACACAAACACAATCTACCACACACACACACAGACACAGGCACACAATCTACCATACAAACTCAATCTACCACATGCACACACACACACTCACACAAAATCTAGGATAAACTCACACACAAACATATATTCTACCACACAGACACACAGACCCAAGCACACACACACACACACAATCTACCACATACACACTTACAATCTACCACGCACACACACACAATCTACCACACACACACAAACTACCACACACACAAACACAAGCTTCCACACACACACACACACACACACACACACACACACACAAACACACGCACACAATTTACCACACACACACAAACACAATTTACCACACACACACACACACACACAATCTACCACACACACACATACGCACACACACAATCTACCACACACACACATGCACACACACAAACTACCACACATACACACATACACACTTTCACAATCCACCACACAGACACACAGACGCACACACACACAATGTACCACACACACACACAAACACACACACACACACAATCTAACACACACACACAATCTACCACACACACACACACATACAACCTACTACACACACACACACGCACAATCTACCACACACACACACA
>JANJGN010000440.1:205000-247500 GCA_026770705.1 Isurus oxyrinchus | reverse complement strand
CACAATAAATCTACCACACACGTACAGACAAACACTCACAAACACAATCTACCACACACACACACACACACAATCTCCAACACACACACAATCTACCACACACACACACACACACACACACACACACACAATCTACCACACACACATACACACACACACACACACACACATACAATCTACCACACACACACAATCTACCACACACACACACACACACACACACAATCTACCACACAATCACACACATAAAAACAATTTACCGCACACACACACACACACAAACTCAATCTACCACACACACCCAATCTACCACACACACACACACACACACACAATCTACCACACACACACACAAACACAATCTACCACACACACACACAAACACACACAGACACACAATCTACCACTCACACACACACAAACAAACAATCTACCACACACACGCACACACACACACACACACACAATCTACCACACACACACACACACATACACAATCTACCACACACACACAGACACACTCACAGACAATCTACCATGCACACACAAACACAATCTACCACACACACACACGCAATCAACCACATACACACAATCTATCAAACAAAAACACACGCACACACACACACAATCTACCACACACACACAATCTACCACACACACACAAACACAATCTACCACACACACACACAGACACAGGCACACAATCTACCATACAAACTCAATCTACCACACGCACACACACACACTCACACAAAATCTACGATAAACTCACACACAAACACACATTCTACCACACAGACACACAGACACACGCACACACACACACACATACACACAATCTACCACATACACACTTACAATCTACCACACACACACACAGAAACACAATCCACCACACACAATCTACCACACACACACACACAATCTACCACACACACACAAACTACCACACACACACAAACACAAGCTTCCACACACACACACACAGACACACACACACACACACACACACACACACACACACACACGCACACACAAACACACGCACACAATTTACCACACACACACAAACACAATTTACCACACACACACACACACACACACACAATTTACCACACACACATACATAAACACAGTCTACCACACACACACACACACACACACACACAGAAACTCAAATGCCACACACACACACACATAAACACAATCTAACACACACACACACACGCACACACACAATCTACCACACACACACACACACACACATAAACACAATCTACCAGACACACACAGACACACAGAGACACACACACACAATCGCAAACTACCACACACACACACACTCACACACACACACACACACACACACACAATCTTCTGCACACACACACCACACACACACAATCTACCACACACACACAAACACAATCTACCACACACACACACACACACACACACACACACACACAATCTACCACACACACACACATACACAGGCACACAATCTACCATACAAACTCAATCTACCACACGCACACACACACACTCACACAAAATCTACGATAAACTCACACACAAACATACATTCTACCACACAGACACACAGACCCAAGCACACACACACACACACACACAATCTACCACATACACACTTACAATCTACCACGCACACACACACAATCTGCCACACACACACAAACTACCACACACACACAAACACAAGCTTCCACACACACACACACACACACACACACACACAAACACACGCACACAATTTACCACACACACACAAACACAATTTACCACACACACACATGCACTCACACACACAATTTACCACACACACACACACACACACAATCTACCACACACACACATACGCACACACACAATCTACCACACACACACATGCACACACACAAACTACCACACATACACACATACACACTTTCACAATCCACCACACAGACACACAGACGCACATACACACAACGTACCACACACACACACAAACACAGACACAATGTACCACACACACACACAAACACACACACACAATCTAACACACACACACAATCTACCACACACACACACACATACAACCTACTACACACACACACACGCACAATCTACCACACACACACACACAATCTGCCACACACACAAATAAACACAAACACAATCTACCACACACACATACACACACACACACACACACACACACACATACAATCTACCACACACAATCTACCACACACACACACACACACACACAATCTACCACACAATCACACACATAAAAACAATTTACCGCACACACACACACACACAAACGCAATCTACCACACACACCCAATCTACCACACACACACACACACAATCTACCACACACACACAAACTCAAATACCACACAAACACACATAAGCACATTCTACCACACACACACACGCACACACACAATCTACCACACACACACACACACACACACATAAACACAATCTTCCACACAGACACACACACACACACTCAATCACAATCTACAACACACACACACACACACTCACAATCTACCACACACACACACACACGCACACAATCTACCACACACACAGACACAAACACAATCTAACACACGCACACACACACACAATCTACCACACACACACACACACAGACACACACACACAAAATCTACCCCACACACACACACACACACACACACACACACAATCTACCCCACACAAACAGACACACACACACAAAATCTACCACGCACACACAAACACAATCTACCACACAGACACACGCAATCAACCACATGCACACAATCTACCAAACACACACACACGCACACACACACAAACACAGGGTACCACACGCACACTCTCACAATAAATCTACCACACACGTACAGACAAACACTCACAAACACAATCTACCACACACACACACACAAACAATCTTCCACACACACACAATCTACCACACACACACACACACACACACACGCACACACACACACAATCTACCACACACACATACATAAACACAATCTACCACACACACACACACACAGAAACTCAAATACCACACACACACACACATAAACACAGTCTACCACACACACACACGCACACATACAATCTACCACACACACACACACACATAAACACAATCTACCACACACACACACACACAATCGCAATCTACCACACACACACACACACGCACACACACACACAGACACACAGACACACACACTCACACAATCTTCCGCACACACACACACACAGACACACAGACACACAATCTACCACTCACACACACACAAACAAACAATCTACCACACACACGCACACACACACACACACACACAATCTACCACACACACACACACACATACACAATCTACCACACACACACAGACACACTCACAGACAATCTACCATGCACACACAAACACAATCTACCACACACACACACGCAATCAACCACATACACACAATCTATCAAACACAAACACACGCACACACACACACAATCTACCACACACACACAATCTACCACACACACACAAACACAATCTACCACACACACACACAGACACAGGCACACAATCTATCATACAAACTCAATCTACCACACGCACACACACACACTCACACAAAATCTACGATAAACTCACACACAAACACACATTCTACCACACAGACACACAGACACACACACACAATCTACCACATACACACTTACAATCTACCACACACACACACAGAAACACAATCCACCACACACAATCTACCACACACACACACACAATCTACCACACACACACAAACTACCACACAGACACAAACACAAGCTTCCACACACACACACACAGACACACACACACACACACACACACACACACACACACAATTTACCACACACACACAGACACACACACAATCTACCACACACACACATACGCACACACACAATCTACCACACACACACATGCACACACACAAACTACCACACATACACACATACACACTTTCACAATCCACCACACAGACACACAGACACACACACACACACAACGTACCACACACACACAAAAACACAGACACAATGTACCACACACACACACACACACACACACACACAAAACCTACTACACACACACACACGCACAATCTACCACACACACACACACAATCTACCACACACACAAATAAACACAAACACAATCTACCACAAACACATACACACACACACACACACACACACATACAATCTACCACACACACACAATCTACCACACACACACACACACACACACACACACAATCTACCACACAATCACACACATAAAAACAATTTACCGCACACACACACACACACAAACTCAATCTACCACACTCACCCAATCTACCACACACACACACACACACACAATCTACCACACAGACACACACAGAAACTCAAATACCACACAAACACACATAAGCACAATCTACCACACACACACACGCACACACACATACACACAATCTACCAAACATACACATGCAAACACACACAAACACAGTCTACCACACACACACACTCACAATCAATCTACCACACACGTACACACAAACACTCACACACACAATCTACCACACACACACACAAACAATCTACCATGCACACAATCTACCACACACACACACACACACACACACACACACAATCTACCACACACACATACATAAACACAGTCTACCACACACACACACACACAGACAGAAACTCAAATACCACACACACACACACATAAACACAATCTAACACACACACACACGCACACACACAATCTACCACACACACACTCACACACATAAACACAATCTACCAGACACACACAGACACACAGACACACACACACACACAATCGCAATCTACCACACACACACACACTCACACACACACACACACACACACACACACACACACACACACAATCTTCCGCACACACACACCACACACACACAATCTACCACACACACACACACACACACACAATCTACCACACACACACACACACATACACAATCTACCACATACACACAGAAACACTCACAGACAATCTGCCATGCACACACAAACACAATCTACCACACACACACACGCAATCAACCACATACACACAATCTATCAAACACAAACACACGCACACACACACACAAACTACCACACACACACAATCTACCACACACACACAAACACAATCTACCACACACACACACAGACACAGGCACACAATCTACCATACAAACTCAATCTACCACATGCACACACACACACTCACACAAAATCTACGATAAACTCACACACAAACATATATTCTACCACACAGACACACAGACCCAAGCACACACACACACACACAATCTACCACATACACACTTACAATCTACCACGCACACACACACAATCTACCACACACACACAAACTACCACACACACAAACACAAGCTTCCACACACACACACACACACACACACACACACACACACACACACACAAACACACGCACACAATTTACCACACACACACAAACACAATTTACCACACACACACACGCACTCACACACACAATTTACCACACACACACACACACACACAATCTACCACACACACACATAGGCACACACACAATCTACCACACACACACATGCACACACACAAACTACCACACATACACACATACACACTTTCACAATCCACCACACAGACACACAGACGCACACACACACAACGTACCACACACACACACAAACACAGACACAATGTACCACACACACACACAAACACACACACACACACAATCTAACACACACACACAATCTACCACACAAACACACACACATACAACCTACTACACATACACACACGCACAAACTCAAATACCACACAAACACACATAAGCACAATCTACCACACACACACACGCACACACACAATCTACCACACACACACACACACACACACACACACACATAAACACAATCTTCCACACAGACACACACACACACACACACAATCACAATCTACAACACACACACACACACACTCACAATCTACCACACACACACACACACACACACACACACGCACACAATCTACCACACACACAGACACAAACACAATCTAACACACACACACACACACAATCTACCACACACTCACATTCACAGACATACACACACAATCTACCACACACACACAGACACACACACACAAAATCTACCACACACACACACACACACACACACACACACACACACACAATCTACCCCACACAAACAGACACACACACACAAAATCTACCACGCACACACAAACACAATCTACCACACAGACACACGCAATCAACCACATGCACACAATCTACCAAACACACACACACGCACACACACACAAACACAGGGTACCACACGCACACACTCACAATAAATCTACCACACACGTACAGACAAACACTCACAAACACAATCTACCACACACACACACACACAAACAATCTTCCACACACACACAATCTACCACACACACACACACACACACACACATAATCTACCACACACACATACACGCACACACACACACACATACAATCTACCACACACACACAATCTACCACACACACACACACACACACACACAATCTACCACACAATCACACACATAAAAACAATTTACCGCACACACACACACACACAAACTCAATCTACCACACACACCCAATCTACCACACACACACACACACACACAATCTACCACACACACACACACAAACATAATCTACCACACACACACACACACAATCTACCACACACACACACACACACACATACACAATCTACCACACACACACAGACACACTCACAGACAATCTACCATGCACACACAAACACAATCTACCACACACACACACGCAATCAACCACATACACACAATCTATCAAACACAAACACACGCACACACACACACAATCTACCACACACACACAATCTACCACACACACACAAACACAATCTACCACACACACACACAGACACAGGCACATAATCTATCATACAAACTCAATCTACCACACGCACACACACACACTCACACACAATCTACGATAAACTCACACACAAACACACTTTCTACCACACAGACACACAGACACACGCACACACACACACACATACACACAATCTACCACATACACACTTACAATCTACCACACACACACACAGAAACACAATCCACCACACACAATCTACCACACACACACACACAATCTACCACACACACACACAGAAACACAATCCACCACACACAATCTACCACACACACACACACAATCTACCACACACACACAAACTACCACACACACACAAACACAAGCTTCCACACACACACACACAGACACACACACACACACACACACACACACACACACGCACACACAAACACACGCACACAATTTACCACACACACACAAACACAATTTACCACACACACACACACACACACACACACACACACACACACAATTTACCACACACACACAATCTACCACACAGACACATACACACACACACAATCTACCACACACACACATGCACACACACAAACTACCACACATACACACTTTCACAATCCACCACACAGACACACAGACACACACACACACAACGTACCACACACACACAAAAACACAGACACAATCTACCACACACACACACACACAATCTACCACACACACACACACACACAAACTCAAATAACACACAAACACACATAAGCACAATCTACCACACACACACACGCACACACACAATCTACCACACACACACACACACACACACACACATAAACACAATCTTCCACACAGACACACACACACACACACACAATCACAATCTACAACACACACACACACACACTCACAATCTACCACACACACACACACACACACACACGCACACAATCTACAACACACACAGACACAAACACAATCTAACACACACACACACACACAATCTACCACACACACACATTCACAGACATACACACACAATCTACCACACACACACAGACACACACACACAAAATCTACCACACACACACACACACACACACACACAATCTATCCCACACAAACAGACACACACACACAAAATCTACCACGCACACACAAACACAATCTACCACACAGACACACGCAATCAACCACATGCACACAATCTACCAAACACACACACACGCACACACACACAAACACAGGGTACCACACGCACACACTCACAATAAATCTACCACACACGTACAGACAAACACTCACAAACACAATCTACCACACACACACACACACACAATCTCCAACACACACACAATCTACCACACACACACACACACACACACACACACACACACACACAATCTACCACACACACATACACACACACACACACACACACATACAATCTACCACACACACACAATCTACCACACACACACACACACACACACACACACAATCTACCACACAATCACACACATAAAAACAATTTACCGCACACACACACACACACAAACTCAATCTACCACACACACCCAATCTACCACACACACACACACACACACACAATCTACCACACACACACACAAACACAATCTACCACACACACACACAAACACACACAGACACACAATCTACCACTCACACACACACAAACAAACAATCTACCACACACACGCACACACACACACACACACACAATCTACCACACACACACACACACACATACACAATCTACCACACACACACAGACACACTCACAGACAATCTACCATGCACACACAAACACAATCTACCACACACACACACGCAATCAACCACATACACACAATCTATCAAACAAAAACACACGCACACACACACACAATCTACCACACACACACAATCTACCACACACACACAAACACAATCTACCACACACACACACAGACACAGGCACACAATCTACCATACAAACTCAATCTACCACACGCACACACACACACTCACACAAAATCTACGATAAACTCACACACAAACACACATTCTACCACACAGACACACAGACACACGCACACACACACACACATACACACAATCTACCACATACACACTTACAATCTACCACACACACACACAGAAACACAATCCACCACACACAATCTACCACACACACACACACAATCTACCACACACACACAAACTACCACACACACACAAACACAAGCTTCCACACACACACACACAGACACACACACACACACACACACACACACACACACACACGCACACACAAACACACGCACACAATTTACCACACACACACAAACACAATTTACCACACACACACACACACACACACACAATTTACCACACACACATACATAAACACAGTCTACCACACACACACACACACACACACACACACACAGAAACTCAAATGCCACACACACACACACATAAACACAATCTAACACACACACACAAACGCACACACACAATCTACCACACACACACACACACACACATAAACACAATCTACCAGACACACACAGACACACAGAGACACACACACACAATCGCAAACTACCACACACACACACACTCACACACACACACACACACACACACACACACACACACACACACAATCTTCTGCACACACACACCACACACACACAATCTACCACACACACACAAACACAATCTACCACACACACACACACACACACACACACACACACACAATCTACCACACACACACACATACACAGGCACACAATCTACCATACAAACTCAATCTACCACACGCACACACACACACTCACACAAAATCTACGATAAACTCACACACAAACATACATTCTACCACACAGACACACAGACCCAAGCACACACACACACACACACACAATCTACCACATACACACTTACAATCTACCACGCACACACACACAATCTACCACACACACACAAACTACCACACACACACAAACACAAGCTTCCACACACACACACACACACACACACACACAAACACACGCACACAATTTACCACACACACACAAACACAATTTACCACACACACACATGCACTCACACACACAATTTACCACACACACACACACACACACAATCTACCACACACACACATACGCACACACACAATCTACCACACACACACATGCACACACACAAACTACCACACATACACACTTTCACAATCCACCACACAGACACACAGACGCACATACACACAACGTACCACACACACACACAAACACAGACACAATGTACCACACACACACACAAACACACACACACAATCTAACACACACACACAATCTACCACACACACACACACATACAACCTACTACACACACACACACGCACAATCTACCACACACACACACACAATCTGCCACACACACAAATAAACACAAACACAATCTACCACACACACATACACACACACACACACACACACACACACATACAATCTACCACACACAATCTACCACACACACACACACACACACAATCTACCACACAATCACACACATAAAAACAATTTACCGCACACACACACACACACAAACGCAATCTACCACACACACCCAATCTACCACACACACACACACACAATCTACCACACACACACAAACTCAAATACCACACAAACACACATAAGCACATTCTACCACACACACACACGCACACACACAATCTACCACACACACACACACACACACACATAAACACAATCTTCCACACAGACACACACACACACACTCAATCACAATCTACAACACACACACACACACACTCACAATCTACCACACACACACACACACACACGCACACAATCTACCACACACACAGACACAAACACAATCTAACACACGCACACACACACACAATCTACCACACACACACACACACAGACACACACACACAAAATCTACCCCACACAAACACACACACACACACACACACACAATCTACCCCACACAAACAGACACACACACACAAAATCTACCACGCACACACAAACACAATCTACCACACAGACACACGCAATCAACCACATGCACACAATCTACCAAACACACACACACGCACACACACACAAACACAGGGTACCACACGCACACACTCACAATAAATCTACCACACACGTACAGACAAACACTCACAAACACAATCTACCACACACACACACACAAACAATCTTCCACACACACACAATCTACCACACACACACACACACACACACACACGCACACACACACACAATCTACCACACACACATACATAAACACAATCTACCACACACACACACACACAGAAACTCAAATACCACACACACACACACATAAACACAGTCTACCACACACACACACGCACACATACAATCTACCACACACACACACACACATAAACACAATCTACCACACACACACACACACAATCGCAATCTACCACACACACACACACACGCACACACACACACAGACACACAGACACACACACTCACACAATCTTCCGCACACACACACACACAGACACACAGACACACAATCTACCACTCACACACACACAAACAAACAATCTACCACACACACGCACACACACACACACACACACAATCTACCACACACACACACACACATACACAATCTACCACACACACACAGACACACTCACAGACAATCTACCATGCACACACAAACACAATCTACCACACACACACACGCAATCAACCACATACACACAATCTATCAAACAAAAACACACGCACACACACACACAATCTACCACACACACACAATCTACCACACACACACAAACACAATCTACCACACACACACACAGACACAGGCACACAATCTATCATACAAACTCAATCTACCACACGCACACACACACACTCACACAAAATCTACGATAAACTCACACACAAACACACATTCTACCACACAGACACACAGACACACACACACAATCTACCACATACACACTTACAATCTACCACACACACACACAGAAACACAATCCACCACACACAATCTACCACACACACACACACAATCTACCACACACACACAAACTACCACACAGACACAAACACAAGCTTCCACACACACACACACAGACACACACACACACACACACACACACACACACACACACAATTTACCACACACACACAGACACACACACAATCTACCACACACACACATACGCACACACACAATCTACCACACACACACATGCACACACACAAACTACCACACATACACACATACACACTTTCACAATCCACCACACAGACACACAGACACACACACACACACAACGTACCACACACACACAAAAACACAGACACAATGTACCACACACACACACACACACACACACACACAAAACCTACTACACACACACACACGCACAATCTACCACACACACACACACAATCTACCACACACACAAATAAACACAAACACAATCTACCACAAACACATACACACACACACACACACACACACATACAATCTACCACACACACACAATCTACCACACACACACACACACACACACACACACAATCTACCACACAATCACACACATAAAAACAATTTACCGCACACACACACACACACAAACTCAATCTACCACACTCACCCAATCTACCACACACACACACACACACACAATCTACCACACAGACACACACAGAAACTCAAATACCACACAAACACACATAAGCACAATCTACCACACACACACACGCACACACACATACACACAATCTACCAAACACACACACGCACACACACACAAACACAGTCTACCACACACACGCACTCACAATCAATCTACCACACTCGTACACACAAACACTCACACAAACAATCTACCACACACACACACAAACAATCTACCACGCACACACAATCTACCACACACACACACACACACACACACACAATCTATCCCACACAAACAGACACACACACACAAAATCTACCACGCACACACAAACACAATCTACCACACAGACACACGCAATCAACCACATGCACACAATCTACCAAACACACACACACGCACACACACACAAACACAGGGTACCACACGCACACACTCACAATAAATCTACCACACACGTACAGACAAACACTCACAAACACAATCTACCACACACACACACACACACAATCTCCAACACACACACAATCTACCACACACACACACACACACACACACACACACACACACACAATCTACCACACACACATACACACACACACACACACACACATACAATCTACCACACACACACAATCTACCACACACACACACACACACACACACACACAATCTACCACACAATCACACACATAAAAACAATTTACCGCACACACACACACACACAAACTCAATCTACCACACACACCCAATCTACCACACACACACACACACACACACAATCTACCACACACACACACAAACACAATCTACCACACACACACACAAACACACACAGACACACAATCTACCACTCACACACACACAAACAAACAATCTACCACACACACGCACACACACACACACACACACAATCTACCACACACACACACACACACATACACAATCTACCACACACACACAGACACACTCACAGACAATCTACCATGCACACACAAACACAATCTACCACACACACACACGCAATCAACCACATACACACAATCTATCAAACAAAAACACACGCACACACACACACAATCTACCACACACACACAATCTACCACACACACACAAACACAATCTACCACACACACACACAGACACAGGCACACAATCTACCATACAAACTCAATCTACCACACGCACACACACACACTCACACAAAATCTACGATAAACTCACACACAAACACACATTCTACCACACAGACACACAGACACACGCACACACACACACACATACACACAATCTACCACATACACACTTACAATCTACCACACACACACACAGAAACACAATCCACCACACACAATCTACCACACACACACACACAATCTACCACACACACACAAACTACCACACACACACAAACACAAGCTTCCACACACACACACACAGACACACACACACACACACACACACACACACACACACACGCACACACAAACACACGCACACAATTTACCACACACACACAAACACAATTTACCACACACACACACACACACACACACAATTTACCACACACACATACATAAACACAGTCTACCACACACACACACACACACACACACACACACAGAAACTCAAATGCCACACACACACACACATAAACACAATCTAACACACACACACAAACGCACACACACAATCTACCACACACACACACACACACACATAAACACAATCTACCAGACACACACAGACACACAGAGACACACACACACAATCGCAAACTACCACACACACACACACTCACACACACACACACACACACACACACACACACACACACACACAATCTTCTGCACACACACACCACACACACACAATCTACCACACACACACAAACACAATCTACCACACACACACACACACACACACACACACACACACAATCTACCACACACACACACATACACAGGCACACAATCTACCATACAAACTCAATCTACCACACGCACACACACACACTCACACAAAATCTACGATAAACTCACACACAAACATACATTCTACCACACAGACACACAGACCCAAGCACACACACACACACACACACAATCTACCACATACACACTTACAATCTACCACGCACACACACACAATCTACCACACACACACAAACTACCACACACACACAAACACAAGCTTCCACACACACACACACACACACACACACACAAACACACGCACACAATTTACCACACACACACAAACACAATTTACCACACACACACATGCACTCACACACACAATTTACCACACACACACACACACACACAATCTACCACACACACACATACGCACACACACAATCTACCACACACACACATGCACACACACAAACTACCACACATACACACTTTCACAATCCACCACACAGACACACAGACGCACATACACACAACGTACCACACACACACACAAACACAGACACAATGTACCACACACACACACAAACACACACACACAATCTAACACACACACACAATCTACCACACACACACACACATACAACCTACTACACACACACACACGCACAATCTACCACACACACACACACAATCTGCCACACACACAAATAAACACAAACACAATCTACCACACACACATACACACACACACACACACACACACACACATACAATCTACCACACACAATCTACCACACACACACACACACACACAATCTACCACACAATCACACACATAAAAACAATTTACCGCACACACACACACACACAAACGCAATCTACCACACACACCCAATCTACCACACACACACACACACAATCTACCACACACACACAAACTCAAATACCACACAAACACACATAAGCACATTCTACCACACACACACACGCACACACACAATCTACCACACACACACACACACACACACATAAACACAATCTTCCACACAGACACACACACACACACTCAATCACAATCTACAACACACACACACACACACTCACAATCTACCACACACACACACACACACACGCACACAATCTACCACACACACAGACACAAACACAATCTAACACACGCACACACACACACAATCTACCACACACACACACACACAGACACACACACACAAAATCTACCCCACACAAACACACACACACACACACACACACAATCTACCCCACACAAACAGACACACACACACAAAATCTACCACGCACACACAAACACAATCTACCACACAGACACACGCAATCAACCACATGCACACAATCTACCAAACACACACACACGCACACACACACAAACACAGGGTACCACACGCACACACTCACAATAAATCTACCACACACGTACAGACAAACACTCACAAACACAATCTACCACACACACACACACAAACAATCTTCCACACACACACAATCTACCACACACACACACACACACACACACACGCACACACACACACAATCTACCACACACACATACATAAACACAATCTACCACACACACACACACACAGAAACTCAAATACCACACACACACACACATAAACACAGTCTACCACACACACACACGCACACATACAATCTACCACACACACACACACACATAAACACAATCTACCACACACACACACACACAATCGCAATCTACCACACACACACACACACGCACACACACACACAGACACACAGACACACACACTCACACAATCTTCCGCACACACACACACACAGACACACAGACACACAATCTACCACTCACACACACACAAACAAACAATCTACCACACACACGCACACACACACACACACACACAATCTACCACACACACACACACACATACACAATCTACCACACACACACAGACACACTCACAGACAATCTACCATGCACACACAAACACAATCTACCACACACACACACGCAATCAACCACATACACACAATCTATCAAACAAAAACACACGCACACACACACACAATCTACCACACACACACAATCTACCACACACACACAAACACAATCTACCACACACACACACAGACACAGGCACACAATCTATCATACAAACTCAATCTACCACACGCACACACACACACTCACACAAAATCTACGATAAACTCACACACAAACACACATTCTACCACACAGACACACAGACACACACACACAATCTACCACATACACACTTACAATCTACCACACACACACACAGAAACACAATCCACCACACACAATCTACCACACACACACACACAATCTACCACACACACACAAACTACCACACAGACACAAACACAAGCTTCCACACACACACACACAGACACACACACACACACACACACACACACACACACACACAATTTACCACACACACACAGACACACACACAATCTACCACACACACACATACGCACACACACAATCTACCACACACACACATGCACACACACAAACTACCACACATACACACATACACACTTTCACAATCCACCACACAGACACACAGACACACACACACACACAACGTACCACACACACACAAAAACACAGACACAATGTACCACACACACACACACACACACACACACACAAAACCTACTACACACACACACACGCACAATCTACCACACACACACACACAATCTACCACACACACAAATAAACACAAACACAATCTACCACAAACACATACACACACACACACACACACACACATACAATCTACCACACACACACAATCTACCACACACACACACACACACACACACACACAATCTACCACACAATCACACACATAAAAACAATTTACCGCACACACACACACACACAAACTCAATCTACCACACTCACCCAATCTACCACACACACACACACACACACAATCTACCACACAGACACACACAGAAACTCAAATACCACACAAACACACATAAGCACAATCTACCACACACACACACGCACACACACATACACACAATCTACCAAACATACACATGCAAACACACACAAACACAGTCTACCACACACACACACTCACAATCAATCTACCACACACGTACACACAAACACTCACACACACAATCTACCACACACACACACAAACAATCTACCATGCACACAATCTACCACACACACACACACACACACACACACACACAATCTACCACACACACATACATAAACACAGTCTACCACACACACACACACAGACAGAAACTCAAATACCACACACACACACACATAAACACAATCTAACACACACACACACGCACACACACAATCTACCACACACACACTCACACACATAAACACAATCTACCAGACACACACAGACACACAGACACACACACACACACAATCGCAATCTACCACACACACACACACTCACACACACACACACACACACACACACACACACACACACACACAATCTTCCGCACACACACACCACACACACACAATCTACCACACACACACACACACACACACAATCTACCACACACACACACACACATACACAATCTACCACATACACACAGAAACACTCACAGACAATCTGCCATGC
Organism: Isurus oxyrinchus; assembly: GCA_026770705.1. Taxonomy (NCBI): domain Eukaryota; kingdom Metazoa; phylum Chordata; class Chondrichthyes; order Lamniformes; family Lamnidae; genus Isurus; species Isurus oxyrinchus. Next base: position 229,106 of record JANJGN010000440.1, on the reverse strand, counting down.
ACACACAAACACAATCTACCACACACACACACGCAATCAACCACATACACACAATCTATCAAACACAAACACACGCACACACACACACAAACTACCACACACACACAATCTACCACACACACACAAACACAATCTACCACACACACACACAGACACAGGCACACAATCTACCATACAAACTCAATCTACCACATGCACACACACACACTCACACAAAATCTACGATAAACTCACACACAAACATATATTCTACCACACAGACACACAGACCCAAGCACACACACACACACACACAATCTACCACATACACACTTACAATCTACCACGCACACACACACAATCTACCACACACACACAAACTACCACACACACAAACACAAGCTTCCACACACACACACACACACACACACACACACACACACACACACACACAAACACACGCACACAATTTACCACACACACACAAACACAATTTACCACACACACACACGCACTCACACACACAATTTACCACACACACACACACACACACACAATCTACCACACACACACATACGCACACACACAATCTACCACACACACACATGCACACACACAAACTACCACACATACACACATACACACTTTCACAATCCACCACACAGACACACAGACGCACACACACACAACGTACCACACACACACACAAACACAGACACAATGTACCACACACACACACAAACACACACACACACACAATCTAACACACACACACAATCTACCACACAAACACACACACATACAACCTACTACACATACACACACGCACAAACTCAAATACCACACAAACACACATAAGCACAATCTACCACACACACACACGCACACACACAATCTACCACACACACACACACACACACACACACACACATAAACACAATCTTCCACACAGACACACACACACACACACACAATCACAATCTACAACACACACACACACACACTCACAATCTACCACACACACACACACACACACACACACACGCACACAATCTACCACACACACAGACACAAACACAATCTAACACACACACACACACACAATCTACCACACACTCACATTCACAGACATACACACACAATCTACCACACACACACAGACACACACACACAAAATCTACCACACACACACACACACACACACACACACACACACACAATCTACCCCACACAAACAGACACACACACACAAAATCTACCACGCACACACAAACACAATCTACCACACAGACACACGCAATCAACCACATGCACACAATCTACCAAACACACACACACGCACACACACACAAACACAGGGTACCACACGCACACACTCACAATAAATCTACCACACACGTACAGACAAACACTCACAAACACAATCTACCACACACACACACACACAAACAATCTTCCACACACACACAATCTACCACACACACACACACACACACACACATAATCTACCACACACACATACACGCACACACACACACACATACAATCTACCACACACACACAATCTACCACACACACACACACACACACACACAATCTACCACACAATCACACACATAAAAACAATTTACCGCACACACACACACACACAAACTCAATCTACCACACACACCCAATCTACCACACACACACACACACACACAATCTACCACACACACACACACAAACATAATCTACCACACACACACACACACAATCTACCACACACACACACACACACATACACAATCTACCACACACACACAGACACACTCACAGACAATCTACCATGCACACACAAACACAATCTACCACACACACACACGCAATCAACCACATACACACAATCTATCAAACACAAACACACGCACACACACACACAATCTACCACACACACACAATCTACCACACACACACAAACACAATCTACCACACACACACACAGACACAGGCACACAATCTATCATACAAACTCAATCTACCACACGCACACACACACACTCACACAAAATCTACGATAAACTCACACACAAACACACTTTCTACCACACAGACACACAGACACACGCACACACACACACACATACACACAATCTACCACATACACACTTACAATCTACCACACACACACACAGAAACACAATCCACCACACACAATCTACCACACACACACACACAATCTACCACACACACACAAACTACCACACACACACAAACACAAGCTTCCACACACACAAACACAGACACACAGACACACACACACACACACACACACACACAAACACACGCACACAATTTACCACACACACACAAACACAATTTACCACACACACACACACACACAATTTACCACACACACACACACAATCTACCACACACACACATACACACACACACAATCTACCACACACACACATGCACACACACAAACTACCACACATACACACATACACACTTTCACAATCCACCACACAGACACACAGACACACACACACACAACGTACCACACACACACAAAAACACAGACACAATGTACCACACACACACACACACACACACACACACACACAAAACCTACTACACACACACACACGCACAATCTACCACACACACACATACAATCTACCACACACACACAATCCAGCACACACACACACACACACACACAATCTACCACACAATCACACACATAAAAACAATTTACCGCACACACACACACAAACTCAATCTACCACACACACCCAATCTACCAAACACACACACACACACACAATCTACCACACACACACACACAGAAACTCAAATACCACACAAACACACATAAGCACAATCTACCACACACACACACGCACACGCACATACACACAATCTACCAAACACACACACGCACACACACAAACACAGTCTACCACACACACACACTCACAATCAATCTACCACACACGTACACACAAACACTCACACAAACAATCTACCACACACACACACAAACAATCTACCACGCACACACAATCTACCACACACACACACACACACACACACACACACACAATCTACCACACACACATACATAAACACAGTCTACCACACACACACACTCACAATCAATCTACCACACACGTACACACAAACACTCACACAAACAATCTACCACACACACACACAAACAATCTACCACGCACACACAATCTACCACACACACACACACACACACACACACACACACACACAATCTACCACACACACATACATAAACACAGTCTACCACACACCCACACACACACACACAGAAACTCCAATACCACACACACACACACATAAACACAATCTAACACACACACACACGCACACACACAATCTACCACACACACACACACACACATAAACACAATCTACCACACACACACAGACACACAGACACACACACACACAATCGCAATCTACCACACACACACACACTCACACACACACACACACACACACACACACACACACACACACACACACAATCTTCTGCACACACACACCACACACACACAATCTACCACACACACACAAACACAATCTACCACACACACACACACACACACAAACACACAATCTACCACACACACACACAGACACAGTCACACAATCTACCATACAAACTCAATCTACCACACGCACACACACACACTCACACAAAATCTACGATAAACTCACACACAAACATACATTCTACCACACAGACACACAGACCCAAGCACACACACACACACACACACAATCTACCACATACACACTTACAATCTACCACGCACACACACACAATCTACCACACACACACAAACTACCACACACACAAACACAAGCTTCCACACACACAAACACACACACACACACACACACACAAACACACGCACACAATTTACCACACACACACAAACACAATTTACCACACACACACACGCACTCACACACACAATTTACCACACACACACACACACACAATCTACCACACACACACATACGCACACACACAATCTACCACACACACACATGCACACACACAAACTACCACACATACACACATACACACTTTCACAATCCACCACACAGACACACAGACGCACACACACACAACGTACCACACACACACACAAACACAGACACAATGTACCACACACACACACAAACACACACACACACACAATCTAACACACACACACAATCTACCACACACCCACACACATACAACCTACTACTACACACACACACACACAATCTACCACACACACACACACACAATCTGCCACACACACAAATAAACACAAACACAATCTACCACACACACATACACACACACACACACACACATACAATCTACCTCACACAATCTACCACACACACACACACACACACACAATCTACCACACAATCACACACATAAAAACAATTTACCGCACACACACACACACAAACTCAATCTACCACACACACCCAATCTACCACACACACACACACTCAATCTACCACACACACACACACAGAAACTCAAATACCACACAAACACACATAAGCACAATCTACCACACACACACACGCACACACACAATCTACCACACACACACACACACACACACATAAACACAATCTTCCACACAGACACACACACACACACTCAATCACAATCTACAACACACACACACACACACTCACAATCTACCACACACACATACACACACACACGCACACAATCTACCACACACACAGACACAAACACAATCTAACACACACACACACACACAATCTACCACACACACACATTCACAGACATACACACACAATCTACCACACACACACAGACACACACACACAAAATCTACCACACAGACACACACACACACACACACAATCTAACCCACACAAACAGACACACACACACAAAATCTACCACGCACACACAAACACAATCTACCTCACAGACACACGCAATCAACCACATGCACTCAATCTACCAAACACACACACACGCACACACACACAAACACAGTCTACCACACGCACACACTCACAATAAATCTACCACACACGTACAGACAAACACTCACAAACACAATCTACCACACACACACACACACAAACAATCTTCCACACACACACAATCTACCACACACACACACACACACACACACACGCACACACACACACAATCTACCACACACACATACATAAACACAATCTACCACACACACACACACAGAAACTCAAAAACCCACACACACACACATAAACACAGTCTACCACACACACACACGCACACATACAATCTACCACACACACACACACACATAAACACAATCTACCACACACACACACACACACACAATCGCAATCTACCACACACACACACACATGCACACACACACACAGACACACAGACACACACACTCACACAATCTTCCGCACACACACACAGACAGACACACACACACACAATCTACCACACACACACACACAAACACAATCTACCACACACACACACACACACACACACACACACACAATCTACCACACACACACACACACATACACAATCTACCACACACACACAGACACACTCACAGACAATGTACCATGCACACACAAACACAATCTACCACACACACACACGCAATCAACCACATACACACAATCCATCAAACACAAACACACGCACACACACACACAATCTACCGCACACGCACAATCTACCACACACACACAAACACAATCTACCACACACACACACAGACACAGGCACACAATCTATCATACAAACTCAATCTACCACACGCACACACACACACTCACACAAAATCTACGATAAACTCACACACAAACACACATTCTACCACACAGACACACAGACACACGCACACACACACACACACACACAATCTACCACATACACACTTACAATCTACCACACACACACACAGAAACACAATCCACCACACACAATCTACCACACACACACACACAATCTACCACACACACACAAACTACCACACACACACAAACACAAGCTTCCACAAACACACACACACACACACACACACACACACACACACACACAAACACACGCACACAATTTACCACACACACACGCACACAATTTACCACACACACACACGCACACACACAATTTACCACACACATACACACAATCTACCACACACACACATACACACACACACAATCTACCACACACACACATGCACACACACAAACTACCACACATACACACATACACACTTTCACAATCCACCACACAGACACACAGACACACACAAACACAACGTACCACACACACACAAAAACACAGACACAATGTACCACACACACACACACACACACACACACACACAAAACCTACTACACACACACACACGCACAATCTACCACACACACACACACAATCTACCACAAACACAAATAAACACAAACACAATCTACCACACACACATACACACACACACACACACACACACACACACACACATACAATCTACCACACACACACAATCTACCACACACACACACACACACACACACACACAATCTACCACACAATCACACACATAAAAACAATTTACCGCACACACACACACACACACACAAACTCAATCTACCGCACACACCCAATCTACCACACACACACACACACAATCTACCACACAGACACACACAGAAACACAAATACCACACAAACACACATAAGCACAATCTATCACACACACACACGCACACACACATACACACAATCTACCAAACATACACATGCACACACACACAAACACAGTCTACCACACACACACACTCACAATCAATCTACCACACACGTACACACAAACACTCACACACACAATCTACCACACACACACACAAACAATCTACCATGCACACAATCTACCACACACACACACACACACACACAATCTACCACACACACATACATAAACACAGTCTACCACACACACACACACACAGACAGAAACTCAAATACCACACACACACACACATAAACACAATCTAACACACACACACACGCACACACACAATCTACCACACACACACACACACACATAAACACAATCTACCAGACACACACAGACACACACACACACAATCGCAATCTACCACACACACACACACTCACACACACACACACACACACACACACACACACACACACACACACACACACACACAATCTTCCGCACACACACACCACACACACACAATCTACCACACACACACACACACACACACACACACAATCTACCACACACACACACACACATACACAATCTACCACATACACACAGACACACTCACAGACAATCTGCCATGCACACACAAACACAATCTACCACACACACACACGCAATCAACTACATACACACAATCTATCAAACACAAACACACGCACACACACACACAAACTACCACACACACACAATCTACCACACACACACAAACACAATCTACCACACACACACACAGACACAGGCACACAATCTACCATACAAACTCAATCTACCACATGCACACGCACACACTCACACAAAATCTACGATAAACTCACACACAAACATACATTCTACCACACAGACACACAGACCCAAGCACACACACACACACACACAATCTACCACATACACACTTACAATCTACCACGCACACACACACAATCTACCACACACACACAAACTACCACACACACAAACACAAGCTTCCACACACACACAGACACACACACACACACACACACAAACACACGCACACAATTTACCACACACACACAAACACAATTTACCACACACACACACGCACTCACACACACAATTTACCACACACACACACACACACACATACACAATCTACCACACACACACATACGCACACACACAATCTACCACACACACACATGCACACACACAATCTACCACACACACACACACACAGACATAAACACAATCTTCCACACAGACACACACACACACACACAATCACAATCTACAACACACACACACACACTCACAATCTACCACACACACACACACACACACACACACGCACACAATCTACCACACACACAGACACAAACACAATCTTACACACACACACGCACACAATCTACGAAACACACACATTCACAGACATACACATACAATCTACCACACACACACAGACACACACACACAAAATCTACCACACACACACACACACACACACACACACACACAATCTACCCCACACAAACAGACACACACACACAAAATCTACCACGCACACACAAACACAATCTACCACACAGACACACGCAATCAACCACATGCACACAATCTACCAAACACACACACACGCACACACACACAAACACAGGGTACCACACGCACACACTCACAATAAATCTACCACACACGTACAGACAAACACTCACAAACACAATCTACCACACACACACACATACAAACAATCTTCCACACACACACAATCTACCACACACACACACACACGCTCACACACACACACACAATCTACCACACACACATACATAAACACAATCTACCACACACACACACACACAGAAACTCAAATACCACACACACACACACACATAAACACAGTCTACCACACACACACACGCACACACACAATCTACCACACACACACACACACACATAAACACAATCTACCACACACACACACACACACACAATCGCAATCTACCACACACACACACACACGCACACACACACACAGACACACACACACACACACTCACACAATCTTCCGCACACACACACGCACAGACACACACACACACAATCTACCACACACGCACACACAAACACAATCTACCACACACACACACACACACACACACACACACACACAATCTACCACACACACACATACACAATCTACCACACACACACAGACACACTCACAGACAATCTACCATGCACACACAAAGACAATCTACCACACACACACACGCAATCAACCACATACACACAATCTATCAAACACAAACACACGCACACACACACACAATCTACCACACACACACAATCTACCACACACACACAAACACAATCTACCACACACACACACACAAACACAATCTACCACACACACACACACACACACACACACACAATCTACCACACACACACACACACACATACACAATCTACCACACACACACAGACACACTCACAGACAATCTACCATGCACACACAAACACAATCTACCACACACACACACACAATCTACCACACACACACAATCTACCACACACACACAAACACAATCTCCCACACACACACACAGACACAGGCACACAATCTATCATACAAACTCAATCTACCACACGCACACACACACACTCACACAAAATCTACGATAAACTCACACACAAACACACATTCTACCACACAGACACACAGACACACGCGCACACACACACACACACAAACACACAATCTACCACATACACACTTACAATCCACCACACACACACACAGAAACACAATCCACCACACACAATCTACCACACACACACACACAATCTACCACACACACACAAACACAAGCTTCCACACACACACACACACACACACACACACACACACACACACACACACACAAACACAAGCACACAATTTACCACACACACACAAACACAATTTACCACACACACACACACACACACACACACAATTTACCACACACATACACACAATCTACCACACACACACATACACACACACACAATCTACCACACACACACATGCACACACACAAACTACCACACATACACACATACACACTTTCACAATCCACCACACAGACACACAGACACACAAATACACAACGTACCACACACACAAAAACACAGACACAATGTACCACACACACACACACACACACACACACACACACAAAAACTACTACACACACACACACGCACAATCTACCACACACACACACACAATCTACCACACACACAAATAAACACAAACACAATCTACCACACACACATACACACTCACACACACACACACACACATACAATCTACCACACACACACAATCTACCACACACACACACACACACACACAATCTACCACACAATCACACACATAAAAACAATTTACCGCACACACACACACACACAAACTCAATCTACCACACACACCCAATCTACCACACACACACACACACACACAATCTACCACACACACACACAGAAACTCAAATACCACACAAACACACATAAGCACAATCTACCACACACACGCACACACACATACACACAATCTACCGAACACACACATGCACACACACACAAACACAGTCTACCACACACACACACTCACAATCAATCTACCACACACGTACACACAAACACTCACACACACAATCTACCACACACACACACAAACAATCTACCATGCACACAATCTACCACACACACACACACACACACACACACACACACACACACAATCTACCACACACACATACATAAACACAGTCTACCACACACACACACACAGACAGAAACTCAAATACCACACACACACACACATAAACACAATCTAACACACACACACACGCACACACACAATCTACCACACACACACATAAACACAATCTACCAGACACACACAGACACACAGACACACACACACACAATCGCAATCTACCACACACACACACACTCACACACACAGACACACACACACACACACACACACACACACACACACACACAATCTTCCGCACACACACACCACACACACACAATCTACCACACACACACACACACACACACACACACACACAATCTACCACACACACACACACACATACACAATCTACCACATACACACAGACACACTCACAGACAATCTGCCATGCACACACAAACACAATCTACCACACACACACACGCAATCAACCACATCCACACAATCTATCAAACACAAACACACGCACACACACACACAAACTACCACACACACACAATCTACCACACACACACAAACACAATCTACCACACACACACACAGACACAGGCACACAATCTACCATACAAACTCAATCTACCACATGCACACACACACACTCACACAAAATCTACGATAAACTCACACACAAACATATATTCTACCACACAGACACACAGACCCAAGCACACACACACACACACAATCTACCACATACACCCTTACAATCTACCACGCACACACACACAATCTACCACACACACACAAACTACCACACACACAAACACAAGCTTCCATACACACACACACACACACACAAACACACGCACACAATTTACCACACACACACAAACACAATTTACCACACACACACACGCACTCACACACACAATTTACCACACACACACACACACACACAATCTACCACACACACACATACGCACACACACAATCTACCACACACACACATGCACACACACAAACTACCACACATACACACATACACACTTTCACAATCCACCACACAGACACACAGACGCACACACACACAATGTACCACACACACACACAAACACAGACACAATGTACCACACACACACACAAACACACACACACACACAATCTAACACACACACACAATCTACCACACACACACACACATACAACCTACTACACACACACACACGCACAATCTACCACACACACACACACAATCTGCCACACACACAAATAAACACAAACACAATCTACCACACACACATACACACACACACACACACACACACATACAATCTACCACACACACACAATCTACCACACACACACATACACACACACACACACAATCTACCACACAATCACACACATAAAAACAATTTACCGCACACACACACACACAAACTCAATCTACCACACACACCCAGTCTACCACACACACACACACATAATCTACCACACACACACACACAGAAACTCAAATACCACACAAACACACATAAGCACAATCTACCACACACACAGACGCACACACACAATCTACCACACAAACACACACACAGACATAAACACAATCTTCCACACAGACACACACACACACACACAATCACAATCTACAACACACACACACACACACTCACAATCTACCACACACACACACACACACACACACACGCACACAATCTACCACACACACAGACACAAACACAATCTAACACACACACACGCACACAATCTACCACACACACACATTCACAGACATACACATACAATCTACCACACACACACAGACACACACACACAAAATCTACCACACACACACAAACACAATCTACCACACAGACACACGCAATCAACCACATGCACACAATCTACCAAACACACACACACGCACACACACACAAACACAGGGTACCACACGCACACACTCACAATAAATCTACCACACACGTACAGACAAACACTCACAAACACAATCTACCACACACACACACACAAACAATCTTCCACACACACACAATCTACCACACACACACACACACGCACACACACACACACACAATCTACCACACACACATACATAAACACAATCTACCACACACACACACACACACAGAAACTCAAATACCACACACACACACACACATAAACACAGTCTACCACACACACACGCACACACACAATCTACCACACACACACACACACATAAACACAATCGACCACACACACACACACACACACACAATCGCAATCTACCACACACACACACACACGCACACACACACACAGACACACACACACACACACTCACACAATCTTCCGCACACACACACACACAGACACACACACACACAATCTACCACACAAACACACACACACACACACACACAATCTACCACACACACACATACACAATCTACCACACACACACAGACACACTCACAGACAATCTACCATGCACACACAAACACAATCTACCACACACACACACGCAATCAACCACATACACACAATCTATCAAACACAAACACACGCACACACACACAATCTACCACACACACACAATCTACCACACACACACAAACACAATCTACCACACACACACACACAAAAACAATCTACCACACACACACACACACACACACACACACACACAATCTACCACATACACACACACACATACACAATCAACCACACACACACAGACACACTCACAGACAATCTACCATGCACACACAAACACAATCTACCACACACACACACGCAATCTACCACACACACACAATCTACCACACACACACAAACACAATCTCCCACACACACACACAGACACAGGCACACAATCTATCATACAAACTCAATCTACCACACGCACACACATACACTCACACAAAATCTACGATAAACTCACACACAAACACACATTCTACCACACAGACACACAGACACACGCACACACACACACACACACACAATCTACCACATACACACTTACAATCTACCACACACACACACAGAAACACAATCCACCACACACAATCTACCACAGACACACACACAATCTAGCACACACACACAAACTACCACACACACACAAACACAAGCTTCCACACACACACACACACACACACACACACACACACACACAAACACAAGCACACAATTCACCACACACACACAAACACAATTTACCACACACACACACACACACACACACACACACACACACAATTTACCACACACATACACACAATCTACCACACACACACATACACACTTTCACAATCCACCACACAGACACACAGACACACACATACACAACGTACCACACACACAAAAACACAGACACAATGTACCACACACACACACACACACACACACACACACACACACACACACAAAACCTACTACACACACACACACGCACAATCTACCACACACACACACACAATCTACCACACACACAAATAAACACAAACACAATCTACCACACACACATACACACTCACACACACACACACACATACAATCTACCACACACACACAATCTACCACACACACACACACACACACACAATCTACCACATAATCACACACATAAAAACAATTTACCGCACACACACACACACACAAACTCAATCTAACACACACACCCAATCTACCACACACACACACACACACACAATCTACCACACACACACACAGAAACTCAAATACCACACAAACACACATAAGCACAATCTACCACACACACACACGCACACACACATACACACAATCGACCGAACACACACACGCACACACACACAATCACAGTCTACCACACACACACACTCACAATCAATCTACCACACACGTACACACAAACACTCACACACACAATCTACCACACACACACACAAACAATCTACCATGCACACAATCTACCACACACACACACACACACACACACACACACACACAATCTACCACACACACATACATAAACACAGTCTACCACACACACACACACACACACACACACACACAGACAGAAACTCAAATACCACACACACACACACATAAACACAATCTAACACACACACACACGCACACACACAATCTACCACACACACACATCAACACAATCTACCAGACACACACAGACACACAGACAGACACACACACAATCGCAATCTACCACACACACACACACTCACACACACACACACACACACACACACACACACACACACACACACACACACACACACACACACACACAATCTTCCGCACACACACACCACACACACACAATCTACCAGACACACACACACACACACACACACACACACACACACACACAATCTACCACACACACACACACACATATACACAATCTACCACATACACACAGACACACTCACAGACAATCTGCCATGCACACACAAACACAATCTACCACACACACACACGCAATCAACCACATACACACAATCTATCAAACACAAACACACGCACACACACACACAAACTACCACACACACACAATCTACCACACACACACAAACACAATCTACCACACACACACACAGACACAGGCACACAATCTACCATACAAACTCAATCTACCACATGCACACACACACACTCACACAAAATCTACGATAAACTCACACACAAACATATATTCTACCACACAGACACACAGACCCAAGCACACACACACACACACAATCTACCACATACACACTTACAATCTACCACGCACACACACACAATCTACCACACACACACAAACTACCACACACACAAACACAAGCTTCCACACACACACACACACACACACACACACACACACACACAAACACACGCACACAATTTACCACACACACACAAACACAATTTACCACACACACACACGCACTCACACACACAATTTACCACACACACACACACAATCTACCACACACACACATACGCACACACACAATCTACCACACACACACATGCACACACACAAACTACCACACATACACACATACACACTTTCACAATCCACCACACAGACACACAGACGCACACACACACAACGTACCACACACACACACAAACACAGACACAATGTACCACACACACACACAAACACACACACACACACAATCTAACACACACACACAATCTACCACACACACACACACATACAACCTACTACACACACACACACGCACAATCTACCACACACACACACAACTGCCACACACACAAATAAACACAAACACAATCTACCACACACACATACACACACACACACACACACACACACATACAATCTACCACACACACACAATCTACCGCACACACACACACACACAAACTCAATCTACCACACACACCCAATCTACCACACACACACACACACACACAATCTACCACACACACACACACACACAGAAACTCAAATACCACACAAACACACATAAGCACAATCTACCACACACACACACGCACACACACATACACACAATCTACCAAACACACACACGCACACACACACAAACAAAGTCTACCACACACACACACTCACAATCAATCTACCACACACGTACACACAAACACTCACACACACAATCTACCACACACACACACAAACAATCTACCATGCACACAATCTACCACACACACACACACACACACACACACACACAATCTACCACACACACATACATAAACACAGTCTACCACACACACACACACACACAGACAGAAACTCAAATACCACACACACACACACATAAACACAATCTAACACACATACACACACACACACACAATCTACCACACACACACACACACACATAAACACAATCTACCAGACACACACAGACACACAGACACACACACACACAATCGCAATCTACCACACACACACACACTCACACACACACACACACACACACACACACACACACACACACACACACAATCTTCCGCACACACACACCACACACACACAATCTGCCACACACACACACACACACACACACACACACAATCTACCACACACACACACACACATACACAATCTACCACATACACACAGACACACTCACAGACAATCTGCCATGCACACACAAACACAATCTACCACACACACACACGCAATCAACCACATACACACAATCTATCAAACACAAACACACGCACACACACACACAAACTACCACACACACACAATCTACCACACACACACAAACACAATCTACCACACACACACACAGACACAGGCACACAATCTACCATACAAACTCAATCTACCACATGCACACACACACACTCACACAAAATCTACGATAAACTCACACACAAACATATATTCTACCACACAGACACACAGACCCAAGCACACACACACACACACAATCTACCACATACACCCTTAAATCTACCACGCACACACAAACTACCACACACACAAACACAAGCTTCCATACACACACACACACACACACACACACACACACAAACACACACACACAATTTACCACACACACACAAACACAATTTACCACACACACACACGCACTCACACACACAATTTACCACACACACACACACACACACAATCTACCACACACACACATACGCACACACACAATCTACCACACACACACATGCACACACACAAACTACCACACATACACACATACACACTTTCACAATCCACCACACAGACACACAGACGCACACACACACAACGTACCACACACACACACAAACACAGACACAATGTACCACACACACACACAAACACACACACACACACACAATCTAACACACACACACAATCTACCACACACACACACACATACAACCTACTACACACACACACACGCACAATCTACCACACACACACACACAATCTGCCACACACACAAATAAACACAAACACAATCTACCACACACACATACACACACACACACACACACACATACAATCTACCACACACACACATTCTACCACACACACACACACACACACACAATCTACCACACAATCACACACATAAAAACAATTTACCGCACACACACACACACAAACTCAATCTACCACACACACCCAATCTACCACACACACACACACACAATCTACCACACACACACACACAGAAACTCAAATACCACACAAACACACATAAGCACAATCTACCACAGACACAGACGCACACACACAATCTACCACACACACACACACACACACACAGACATAAACACAATCTTCCACACAGACACACACACACACACAATCACAATCTACAACACACACACACACACTCACAATCTACCACACACACACACACACACACACACACACACGCACACAATCTACCACACACACAGACACAAACACAATCTAACACACACACACACACACAATCTACCACACACACACATTCACAGACATACACATACAATCTACCACACACACACAGACACACACACACAAAATCTACCACACACACACACACACACACACACACACACACAATCTACCCCACACAAACAGACACACACACACAAAATCTACCACGCACACACAAACACAATCTACCACACAGACACACGCAATCAACCACATGCACACAATCTACCAAACACACACACACGCACACACACACAAACACAGGGTACCACACGCACACACTCACAATAAATCTACCACACACGTACAGACAAACACTCACAAACACAATCTACCACACACACACACACACACACAAACAATCTTCCACGCACACACAATCTACCACACACACACACACACGCACACACACACACACACAATCTACCACACACACATACATAAACACAATCTACCACACACACACACACACAGAAACTCAAATACCACACACACACACACACACATAAACACAGTCTACCACACACACACACACACGCACACACACAATCTACCACACACACACACACACACATAAACACAATCTACCACACACACACACACACACACAATCGCAATCTACCACACACACACACACACGCACACACACACACAGACACACACACACACACACTCACACAATCTTCCGCACACACACACACACAGACACACACACACACAATCTACCACACACACACACACAAACACAATCTACCACACACACACACACACACACACACAATCTACCACACACACACATACACAATCTACCACACACACACAGACACACTCACAGACAATCTACCATGCACACACAAACACAATCTACCACACACACACACGCAATCAACCACATACACACAATCTATCAAACACAAACACACGCACACACACACACAATCTACCACACACACACAATCTACCACACACACACAAACACAATCTACCACACACACACACAGACACAGGCACACAATCTGCCATACAAACTCAATCTACCACACGCACACACACACACTCACACAAAATCTACGATAAACTCACACACAAACACACATTCTACCACACAGACACACAGACACACGCACACACACACACACACACACAATCTACCACATACACACTTACAATCTACCACACACACACACAGAAACACAATCCACCACACACAATCTACCACACACACACACACAATCTACCACACACACACAAACTACCACACACACACAAACACAAGCTTCCACACACACACACACACACACACACACACACACAAACACACGCACACAATTTACCACACACACACAAACACAATTTACCACACACACACACACACACACACACACACACAATTTACCACACACACACACACAATCTACCACACACACACATACACACACACACAATCTACCACACACACACATGCACACACACAAACTACCACACATACACACATACACACTTTCACAATCCACCACACAGACACACACACACACAACGTACCACACACACACAAAAACACAGACACAATGTACCACACACACACACACACACACACACACACACACACACAACACCTACTACACACACACACACACGCACAATCTACCACACACACACACACAATCTACCACACACACAAATAAACACAAACACAATCTACCACACACACATACACACACACACACAAACACACACACACACATACAATCTACCACACACACACAATCTACCATACACACACACACACACACAATCTACCACACAATCACACACATAAAAACAATTTACCGCACACACACACACACACAAACTCAATCTACCACACACACCCAATCTACCACACACACACACACACAATCTACCACACACACACACACAGAAACTCAAATACCACACAAACACACATAAGCACAATCTACCACACACACACACGCACACACACATACACACAATCTACCAAACACACACACGAACACACACACAAACACAGTCTACCACACACACACACTCACAATCAATCTACCACACACGTACACACAAACACTCACACACACAATCTACCACACACACACACAAACAATCTACCACGCACACACAATCTACCACACACACACACACACACACACACAATCTACCACACACACATACATAAACACAGTCTACCACACACACACACACACACACAGAAACTCAAATACCACACACACACACATAAACACAATCTAACACACACACACACGCACACACACAATCTACCACACACACACACACACACACATAAACACAATCTACCACACACTCACAGAGACACAGACACACACACACACAATCGCATTCTACCACACACACACACACACTCACACACACACACACACACACACACACACACACACAATCTTCCGCACACACACACCACACACACACAATCTACCACACACACACAAACACAATCTACCACACACACACACACACACAAACACACACACACACAATCTGCCACACACACACACACACATACACAATCTACCACATACACACAGACACACTCACAGACAATTTGCCATGCACACACAAACACAATCTACCACACACACACACGCAATCAACCACATACACACAATCTATCAAACACAAACACACGCACACACACACACAAACTACCACACACACACAATCTACCACACACACACAAACACAATCTACCACACACACACACAGACACAGGCACACAATCTACCATACAAACTCAATCTACCACACGCACACACACACACTCACACAAAATCTACGATAAACTCACACACAAACACATTCTACCACACAGACACACAGACCCAAGCACACACACACACACACACAATCTACCACATACACACTTACAATCTACCACGCACACACACACAATCTACCACACACACACAAACTACCACACACACAAACACAAGCTTCCACACACACACACACACACACACACACACACACACACAAACACATGCACACAATTTACCACACACACACAAACCCAATTTACCACACACACACACGCACTCACACACACAATTTACCACACACACACACACACACACAATCTACCACACACACATATACGCACACACACAATCTACCACACACACACATGCACACACACAAACTACCACACATACACACATACACACTTTCACAATCCACCACACAGACACACAGACGCACATACACACAACGTACCACACACACACACAAACACAGACACAATGTACCACACACACACACAAACACACACACACACACAATCTAACACACACACACAATCTACCACACACACACACACATACAACCTACTACACACACACACACGCACAATCTACCACACACACACACACACAATCTGCAACACACACACAAATAAACACAAACACAATCTACCACACACACATACACACACACACACACACATACAATCTACCACACACACACAATCTACCACACACACACACACACACACACACACACACACACACAATCTACCACACACACACATACACACACACACAATCTACCACACACACACATGCACACACACAAACTACCACACATACACACATACACACTTTCACAATCCACCACACAGACACACACACACACAACGTACCACACACACACAAAAACACAGACACAATGTACCACACACACACACACACACACACACACACACACACACACACACAAAACCTACTACACACACACACACGCACAATCTACCACACACACACACACACAATCTGCCACACACACAAATAAACACAAACACAATCTACCACACACACATACACACACACACACACACACTCATACAATCTACCACACACACGCAATCTACCACACACACACACACACACACAATCTACCACACAATCACACACATAAAAACAATTTACCGCACACACACACACACACACAAACTCAATCTACCACACACACCCAATCTACCACACACACACACACACACACAATCTACCACACACACACACACAGAAACTCAAATACCACACAAACACACATAAGCACAATCTACCACACACACACACGCACACACACAATCTACAACACACACACACACACACACACACATAAACACAATCTTCCACACAGACACCTACACACACACACACAATCACAATCTGCAACACACACACACACACACTCACAATCTACCACACACACACACACACACACGCACACAATCTACCACACACACAGACACAAACACAATCTAACACACACA
Organism: Isurus oxyrinchus; assembly: GCA_026770705.1. Lineage (NCBI taxonomy): Eukaryota > Metazoa > Chordata > Chondrichthyes > Lamniformes > Lamnidae > Isurus > Isurus oxyrinchus. The sequence continues at coordinate 206,820 of JANJGN010000440.1, read as the reverse complement.
CACACACACAATCTACCACACACACACACTCACAGACATACACACACAATCTACCACACACACACAGACACACACAAACAAAATCTACCACACACACACACACACACACACACAATCTACCCCACACAAACAGACACACACACACAAAATCTACCACGCACACACAAACACAATCTACCACACAGACACACGCAATCAACCACATGCACACAATCTACCAAACACACACACACGCACACACACACAAACACAGGGTACCACACGCACACACTCACAATAAATCTACCACACACGTACAGACAAACACTCACAAACACAATCTACCACACACACACACACACACAAACAATCTTCCACACACACACAATCTACCACACACACACACACACAATCTACCACACACACACAAACTACCACACACACACAAACACAAGCTTCCACACACACACACACACACACACACAAACACACGCACACAATTTACCACACACACACAAACACAATTTACCACACACACACACACATACACACACACACAATTTACCACACACACACACACATACACAATCTACCGCACACACATACACACACACACAATCTACCACACACACACATGCACACACACAAACTACCACACATACACACATACACACTTTCACAATCCACCACACAGACACACAGACACACACACACACAACGTACCACACACATACACAAGCACAGACACAATGTACCACACACACACACACAAACACACACACACACAACCTAACACACACACACAATCTACCACACATACACACACACACACAACCTACTACACACACACACACGCACAATCTACCACACACACACACACAATCTACCACACACACAAATAAACACAAACACAATCTACCACACACACATACACACACACACACACACACACACACACACACATACAATCTACCACACACACAAATCTACCACACACACACACACACAATCTACCACACAATCACATACATAAAAACAATTTACCGCACACACACACACACACACAAACTCAATCTACCACACAAACCCAATCTACCACACACACACACACACAATCTACCACACACATACACACAGAAAATCAAATACCACACAAACACACATAAGCACAATCTACCACACACACACACGCACACACACATACACACAATCTACCAAACACACACACGCACACACACACAAACACAGTCTACCACACACACACACTCACAATAAATCTACCACACACGTACACACAAACACTCACACACACAATCTACCACACACACACACACAAACAATCTACCACGCACACACAATCTACCACACACACACACACACACACACACAATCTACCACACACACATACATAAACACAGTCTACCACACACACACACACACACACAGAAACTAAAATACCACACACACACACATAAACACAATCTAACACACACACACACGCACACACACAATCTACCACACACACACACACACACATAAACACAATCTACCACACACACACAGACACACAGACACACACACACACAATCGCAATCTACCACACACACACACACTCACACACACACACACACACACACACACACACACACACACACAAAATCTTCCACACACACACACCACACACACACAATCTACCACACACACACACACAAACACAATCTACCACACACACACACACACACACACGCACACACAATCTACCACACACACACACACACACACATACACAATCTACCACACACACACAGACACACTCACAGACAATCAACCATGCACACACA
>JANJGN010000440.1:187500-190000 GCA_026770705.1 Isurus oxyrinchus | reverse complement strand
ACACACACATACACACACACAAACTACCACACAGACACACAGACACACACACACAATCTAAAACACACACACAATCTACCACACAGTCACAGAAACAACCACACACGCACACACACAGAAACAATCTACCACACACATACACACACACACACACACACACACAATCTATGACACACACAGAAACAAACAACACCACACACACACACAGACACAATCGACCACACACATACACAAACACACACACACACAATCTACCACACACACACACACACACACACACACACACACAGACACACAATCTACCACACACACACAGAAACACACACACACATTCTACCACGCACACACAAACACAATCCAGAACACACACACACGCAATCAACAACTTACACACAATCTATCAAACACACACACATGCACACACACACACAATCTACCACACACACACACTCTACCACACACACACAAACACAATCTACCACACACACACACAGACACATAAACACAATCTACCACACACACACACACACACACACACAGACACACACACACACAATCGCAATCTACCACACACGCACCCACACACGCACACACACACACACACACACACACACATTCTTCCGCATACACACACACACACACACACACACACACACACACACACAATCTACCACACACACAAACACAATCTTCCACACACACACACACACACACATACACACACACACACACACACAATCTACCACACACACACACACACACACACACACGCACACACGCACATAATCTACCATACAAACTAAATCTACCACACGCACACACAAACACTCACACGAAATCACACATAAACTCACACACAAACACACATTCTACCACACAGACGCACAGACCCACGCACACACACACACACACAGTCTACCACATACACACTTACAATCTACCACACACACACACACAGAAAAACAATCTACCACACACAGACAATCTACCACACACACACACAATCTACCACACACACACAAACTACCACACACACACAAGCACAATCTTCCACACACACACACACACACAAACACATGCACACAATTTACCACGAACACACAAACACAATCTACCACACACACACACACACACACACACACACGCACACACACAATCTACCACACACACATGCACACACGCACACACACACACACACACACACACACAATCTTCCACATACACACACACACACACACACGCACAATCTAACACACACACACACACAAACACAATATACCGCACACACACACACACACACACACACACACACAATCTACCACACACACACACACACACACACACACACACACACACACACACACACACACACACACACACGCACACAATCTACCATACAAACTATATCTACCACAGGCACACACACACACTCACACAAAATCACACATAAACTCACACACAAACACACATTCTACCACACAGACACATAGACCCACGCACACACACACACAGTCTACCACATACACACTTACAATCTACCACACACACACACAGAAACACAATCTACCACACGCAGACAATCTACCACACACACACAATCTACCACACACACACAAACTACCACACACACACAAACACAATCTTCCACACACACACACACACACACAAACACACGCACAAAATTTACCACACACACACAAACACAATCTACCACACACGCACACACACACACACACACACACATGCACACACACAATTTACCACACACACACAAACACACACATACACACAATCTACCTAACACACACACACGCACACACACACAAACACAATGTACCACACACACACACACACATAAACACAATCTTCCACACAGACACACATACACACACACACACAATCACAATCTACAACACACACACACACACACACACACACACGCACACAATCTACCACACACACACACACACACGCACACAATCTACCACACACACAGACACAAACACAATCTAACACACACACACACACACAATCTACCACACACACACACACACACACACACACACACACACACACACACACACACAATCTACCACACACACACGGACACACACAAACAAAATCTACCACACAAACACACACACACACACACACACACAATCTACCACACACACACAGACACACACACACAGACACACACGCACAAAATCTACCACGCACACAGGAACACAATCTACCACACAGACACACGCAATCAACCACATGCACACAATCTACCAAACACACACACACGCACACACACACAAACACAGTCTACCACACACACACACTCACAATAAATCTACCACACACGTACACACAAACACTCACAAACACAATCTACCACACACACACACACAAACAATCTTCCACACACACACAATCTATCACACACACACACACACACACACACACACAATCTACCACACACACATACATAAACACTATCTACCACACACAA
>JANJGN010000440.1:162500-182500 GCA_026770705.1 Isurus oxyrinchus | reverse complement strand
ACGCACACAATCTACCACACACACAGACACAAACACAATCTAACACACACACACACACACACACACACAATCTACCACACACACACATTCACAGACATACACACACAATCTACCACACACACACAGACACACTCACACAAAATCTACCACACACACACACACACACAATCTACCCCACACAAACAGACACACACACACAAAATCTACCACGCACACACAAACACAATCTACCACACAGACACACGCAATCAACCACATGCACACAATCTACCAAACACACACACACGCACACACACACAAACACAGGGTACCACACGCACATACTCACAATAAATCTACCACACACGTACAGACAAACACTCACAAACACAATCTAACACACACACACACACACACAAACAATCTTCCACACACACACAATCTACCACACACACACACACACACACACACACACACACAATCTACCACACACACATACATAAACACAATCTACCACACACACACACAGAAACTCAAATACCACACACACACACATAAACACAGTCTACCACACACACACACGCACACACACAATCTACCACACACACACACACACACACACATAAACACAATCTACCACACACACACACACACACACAATCGCAATCTACCACACACACACACACGCACACACACACACACACACACACACACACACACACACACACACACACACAATCTACCGCACACACACACACACACACACACACACACACACACACACACACACACACACACACACACACACACACAATCTACCACACACACACAAACACAATCTACCACACACACACACACAAACACACACACACACACACACAGACACACAATCTACCACACACACACAGAAACACACACACACATTCTACCACGCACTCACAAACACAATCTACAACACACACACACGCAATCAACAACTTACACACAATCTATCAAACACACACACATGCACACACACACACAATCTACCACACACACACAATCTACCACACTCACACAAACACAATCTACCACACACACACACAGACACATAAACACAATCTACCACACACACACACACACACACACACAGACACACACACACACAATCGCAATCTACCACACACACATCCACACACGCACACACACACACACACAATCTTCCGCATGCACACACACACACACACACACACACACACACACACACACACAATCTACCACACACACACACAAACACAATTTACCGCACACACACACACACACAATCTACCACACACACACACACACACACACACATACACGCACACAATCTACCATACAAACTAAATCTACCACACGCACACACACTCACACAAAATCACACATAAACTCACACACAAACACACATTCTACCACACAGACACATAGACCCACGCACACACACACACACAGTCTACCACATACACACTTACAATCTACCACACACACACACAGAAACACAATCTACCACACACAGACAATCTACCACACACACACACACAATCTACCACACACACACAAACTACCACACACACACAAACACAATCTACCACACACACACACACACACACACAAACACACGCACACAATTTACCACACACACACAAACACAATCTACCACACACACATACACACACACACACACACACAATTTACCACACACACACAAACACACACATACACACAATCTACCTAACACACACACACGCACACACACACAAACACAATGTACCACACACACACACACACATAAACACAATCTTCCACACAGACACACATACACACACACACACAATCACAATCTACAACACACACACACACACACACACACACACACACACACACACACGCACACAATCTACCACACACACACACACGCACACAATCTACCACACACACAGACACAAACACAATCTAACACACACACACACAATCTACCACACACACACACACACACACACACACAATCTACCACACACACACAGACACACACAAACAAAATCTACCACACAAACACACACACACACACAATCTACCACACACACACAGACACACACACAGAGACACACACACACAAAATCTACCACGCACACAGAAACACAATCTACGACACAGACACACGCAATCAACCACATGCACCCAATCTACCAAACACACACACACGCACACACACACAAACACAGTCTACCACACACACACACTCACAATAAATCTACCACACACGTACACACAAACACTCACAAACACAATCTACCACACACACACACACACAAACAATCTTCCACACACACACAATCTATCACACACACGCACACACACACAATCTACCACACACACATACATAAACACTACCTACCACACACACACACACACAGAAACTAAAATACCACACACACACACATAAACACAGTCTACCACGCACACACACGCACACACACAATCTACCACACACACACACACATAAACACAATCTACCACACACACACACACACACACACACACACACAGAATCGCAATCTACCACACACACACACACACACACACGCACGCGCGCACACACACACACACACACACACACACACACACAATCCCCCGCGCACACACACACACACACACACACACAATCTACCACACACACACACACACAAACACAATCTACCACACACACAAACACAAACACAATCTACCACACATACACACACACACACACACACAATCTACCACACACACACACACATACACAATCTACCACACACACACACACACACACACACACACACACACACACACACATACACAATCTACCACACACACACAGACACACTCACAGACAATCTACCATGCACACACAAACACAATCTACCACACACACACACGCAATCAAATAGATACACACAATCTATCAAACACAAACACACGCACACACACACGCAAACTACCACACACACACAATCTACCACACAGACACAAACACAATCTACCACACACACACACAGACACAAACACACACAATCGCAATCTGCCACACACACACACACACACGCACACACACACACACACACACACACACACACACACACACACACAATCTTCCGCACACACACACACACACACACACACACACACAATCTACCACACACACACACAAACACAATCTACCACACACACACACACACAATCTAGCACACACACACACACACACACACACACAATCTACCACACACACAGACACACTCACACACAATCTACCACGCACACACAAACACAATCTACCACACACACACACGCAATCAACCACATACACACAATCTATCAAACACAATCACACGCCCACACACACACAATCTACCACACACACACAATCTACCACACACACACAAACACAATCTCACACACACACACACAGACACAGGCACATAATCTACCATACAAACTCAATCTACCACACGCACACACACACACTCACACAAAATCTACGATGAACTCACACACAAACACACATTCTACCACACAGACGCACAGACACACGCACACACACACACACACACACACACACACACAATCTACCACATACACACTTACAATCTACCACACACACACACAGAAACAAAATCTACCACACACAGACAATCTACCACACACACACACAATCTACCACACACACACAAACTACCGCACACACACAAACACAACCTTCCACACACACACACACACACACACACACACACACACACACACACACACACACACACACACACACACACACAAATACACGCACACAATTTACCACACACACACAATCACAATTTACCACACACACACACACACACACACAATTTACCACACACACACATACGCACACACACAATCTACCACACACACACACATACACACACACAAACTACCACACATACACACATACACACTTTCACAATCTCCCACACAGACACACAGACACACACACACAATCTAAAACACACACACAATCTACCACACAGTCACAGAAACAACCACACACGCACACACACAGAAACAATCTACCACACACATACACACACACACACACACACACACAATCTATGACACACACAGAAACAAACAACACCACACACACACACAGACACAATCGACCACACACATACACAAACACACACACACACAATCTACCACACACACACACACACACACACACACACACACACACACAGACACACAATCTACCACACACACACAGAAACACACACACACATTCTACCACGCACACACAAACACAATCCAGAACACACACACACGCAATCAACAACTTACACACAATCTATCAAACACACACACATGCACACACACACACAATCTACCACACACACACACTCTACCACACACACACAAACACAATCTACCACACACACACACAGACACATAAACACAATCTACCACACACACACACACACACACACACACACAGACACACACACACACAATCGCAATCTACCACACACGCACCCACACACGCACACACACACACACACACACACACACACATTCTTCCGCATACACACACACAGACACACACACACACACAATCTACCACACACACACACACACAAACACAATCTACCACACACACACACACACACACACACATACACACACACACACACACACACAATCTACCACACACACACACACACACACACACACACACACGCACATAATCTACCATACAAACTAAATCTACCACACGCACACACAAACACTCACACGAAATCACACATAAACTCACACACAAACACACATTCTACCGCACAGACACACAGACCCACGCACACACACACACACAGTCTACCACATACACACTTACAATCTACCACACACACACACACAGAAAAACAATCTACCACACACAGACAATCTACCACACACACACACAATCTACCACACACACACAAACTACCACACACACACAAGCACAATCTTCCACACACACACACACACACTCAAACACATGCACACAATTTACCACAAACACACAAACACAATCTACCACACACAGACACACACACACACACACACGCACACACACAATCTACCACACACACATCCACACACGCACACACACACACACACACACACAATCTTCCACATACACACACACACACACACACACAATCTACCACACACACACACACAAACACAATATACCGCGCACACACACACACACACACACACACACACACACACACAATCTACCACACACACACACACACACACACACACACACACACACACACACACACACACACACACACGCACACAATCTACCATACAAACTATATCTACCACAGGCACACACACACACTCACACAAAATCACACATAAACTCACACACAAACACACATTCTACCACACAGACACATAGACCCACGCACACACACACACACAGTCTACCACATACACACTTACAATCTACCACACACACACACAGAAACACAATCTACCACACACAGACAATCTACCACACACACACAATCTACCACACACACACAAACTACCACACACACACAAACACAATCTTCCACACACACACTCACACACACACACAAACACACACACACAATTTACCACACACACACAAACACAATCTACCACACACGCACACACACACACACACACACACGCACACACACAATTTACCACACACACACAAACACACACATACACACAATCTACCTAACACACACACGCACACACACACACAAACACAATGTACCACACACACACACACACATAAACACAATCTTCCACACAGACACACATACACACACACACACAATCACAATCTACAACACACACACACACACACACACACACACGCACACAATCTACCACACACACACACACACACGCACACAATCTACCACACACACAGACACAAACACAATCTAACACACACACACACACACACACAATCTACCACACACACACACACACACACACACACAATCTACCACACACACACAGACACACACAAACAAAATCTACCACACAAACACACACACACACACACACACACAATCTACCACACACACACAGACACACACACACAGACACACACGCACAAAATCTACCACGCACACAGGAACACAATCTACCACACAGACACACGCAATCAACCACATGCACACAATCTACCAAACACACACACACGCACACACACACAAACCACAGTCTACCACACACACACACTCACAATAAATCTACCACACACGTACACACAAACACTCACAAACACAATCTACCACACACACACACACAAACAATCTTCCACACACACACAATCTATCACACACACACACACACACAATCTACCACACACACATACATAAACACTATCTACCACACACAAACACACACACACACAGAAACTAAAATACCACACACACACACACATAAACACAGTCTACCACGCACACACACGCACACACACAATCTACCACACACACACACACATAAACACAATCTACCACACACACACACACACACACACACACACACACACACACACACACACACACACACACACACACACACACACAAATACACGCACACAATTTACCACACACATACAATCACAATTTACCACACACACACACACACACACACAATTTACCACACACACACATACGCACACACACAATCTACCACACACACACACATACACACACACAAACTACCACACATACACACATACACACTTTCACAATCTCCCACACAGACACACAGACACACACACACAATCTAAAACACACACACAATCTACCACACAGTCACAGAAACAACCACACACGCACACACACAGAAACAATCTACCACACACATACACACACACACACACACACACACAATCTATGACACACACAGAAACAAACAACACCACACACACACACAGACACAATCGACCACACACATACACAAACACACACACACACAATCTACCACACACACACACACACACACACGCACACACACACACACACAGACACACAATCTACCACACACACACAGAAACACACACACACATTCTACCACGCACACACAAACACAATCCAGAACACACACACACGCAATCAACAACTTACACACAATCTATCAAACACACACACATGCACACACACACACAATCTACCACACACACACACTCTACCACACACACACAAACACAATCTACCACACACACACACAGACACATAAACACAATCTACCACACACACACACACACACACACACACACACAGACACACACACACACAATCGCAATCTACCACACACGCACCCACACACGCACACACACACACACACACACACACACACACATTCTTCCGCATACACACACACAGACACACACACACACACAATCTACCACACACACACACACACAAACACAATCTACCACACACACACACACACACACACACATACACACACACACACACACACACAATCTACCACACACACACACACACACACACACACACGCACATAATCTACCATACAAACTAAATCTACCACACGCACACACAAACACTCACACGAAATCACACATAAACTCACACACAAACACACATTCTACCACACAGACACACAGACCCACGCACACACACACACACAGTCTACCACATACACACTTACAATCTACCACACACACACACACAGAAAAACAATCTACCACACACAGACAATCTACCACACACACACACAATCTACCACACACACACAAACTACCACACACACACAAGCACAATCTTCCACACACACACACACACACTCAAACACATGCACACAATTTACCACAAACACACAAACACAATCTACCACACACACACACACACACACACACACACACGCACACACACAATCTACCACACACACATCCACACACGCACACACACACACACACACACACAATCTTCCACATACACACACACACACACACACACAATCTACCACACACACACACACAAACACAATATACCGCGCACACACACACACACACACACACACACACACACACACACACAATCTACCACACACACACACACACACACACACACACACACACACACACACACACACACACACGCACACAATCTACCATACAAACTATATCTACCACAGGCACACACACACACTCACACAAAATCACACATAAACTCACACACAAACACACATTCTACCACACAGACACATAGACCCACGCACACACACACACACAGTCTACCACATACACACTTACAATCTACCACACACACACACAGAAACACAATCTACCACACACAGACAATCTACCACACACACACAATCTACCACACACACACAAACTACCACACACACACAAACACAATCTTCCACACACACACTCACACACACACACAAACACACACACACAATTTACCACACACACACAAACACAATCTACCACACACGCACACACACACACACACACACACGCACACACACAATTTACCACACACACACAAACACACACATACACACAATCTACCTAACACACACACGCACACACACACACAAACACAATGTACCACACACACACACACACATAAACACAATCTTCCACACAGACACACATACACACACACACACAATCACAATCTACAACACACACACACACACACACACACACGCACACAATCTACCACACACACACACACACACGCACACAATCTACCACACACACAGACACAAACACAATCTAACACACACACACACACACACACAATCTACCACACACACACACAAACACAATCTACCACACACACACACACACACACACACACAATCTAGCACACACACACACACACACACACACACACACACACACACACACACACACAATCTACCACACACACACAGACACACTCACACACAATCTACCACGCACACACAAACACAATCTACCACACACACACACGCAATCAACCACATACACACAATCTATCAAACACAATCACACGCCCACACACACACAATCTACCACACACACACAATCTACCACACACACACAAACACAATCTCACACACACACACAGACACAGGCACATAATCTACCATACAAACTCAATCTACCACACGCACACACTACACACTCACACAATATCTACGATGAACTCACACACAAACACACATTCTACCACACAGACGCACAGACACACGCACAAACACACACACACACACACACACACACAATCTACCACATACACACTTACAATCTACCACACACACACACAGAAACACAATCTACCACACACAGACAATCTACCAAACACACACACAATCTACCACACACACACAAACTACCGCACACACACAAACACAATCTTCCACACACACACACACACACACACACACAAATACACGCACACAATTTACCACACACATACAATCACAATTTACCACACACACACACACACACACACACACAATTTACCACACACACACATACGCACACACACAATCTACCACACACACACACATACACACACACAAACTACCACACATACACACATACACACTTTCACAATCCACCACACAGACACACAGACACACACACACAATCTAAAACACACACACAATCTACCACACAGTCACACAAACAACCACACACGCACACACACAGAAACAATCTACCACACACATACACACACACACACACAATCTACAACACACACAGAAACAAACAACACCACACACACACACAGACACAATCGACCACATACACACACAAACACACACACACACAATCTACCACACACACACACACACACACACACACACAGACACACAATCTACCACACACACACAGAAACACACACACACATTCTACCACGCACACACAAACACAATCCAGAACACACACACACGCAATCAACAACTTACACACAATCTATCAAACACACACACATGCACACACACACACAATCTACCACACACAAACAATCTACCACACACACACACAGACACATAAACACAATCTACCACACACACACACACACACACACACACACACACACACAGACACACACACACACAATCGCAATCTACCACACACGCACCCACACACGCACACACACACACACACACACACACAATCTTCCGCATACACACACACACACACACAATCTACCACACACACACACAAACACAATCTACCACACACACACACACACACACACACACACACACAATCTACCACATACACACACACACACACACGCACACAATCTACCATACAAACTAAATCTACCACACACACACACACACACTCACACGAAATCACACATAAACTCACACACAAACACACATTCTACCACACAGAAACACAGACCCACGCACACACACACACACAGTCTACCACATACACACTTACAATCTACCACACACACACACACAGAAAAACAATCTACCACACACAGACAATCTACCACACACACACACAATCTACCACACACACACAAACTACCACACACACACAAACACAATCTTCCACACACACACACACACACACACACAAACACATGCACACAATTTACCACAAACACACAAACACAATCTACCACACACACACACACACACGCACACACACAATTTACCACACACACAGAAACACACACATACACACAATCTACCTAACACACACACACGCACACACAAACACAATCTACCACACACAGCACACATAAACACATTCTTCCACACAGACACACATACACACACACACACAATCACAATCTACAACACACACACACACACACACACACACACACACACACACACACACACACACACACACACACAACCTACCACACACACACACGCACACAATCTACCACACACACAGACACAAACACAATCTAACACACATACACACATAAACACAATCTACTACACACACACACACACACACACACACACACACAATCTACCACACACACACAGACACACACAAACAAAATCTACCACACAGACACACACACACACACACACACACACACACAATCTACCACACACACACAGAGACACACACACAGACACACACACACAAAATCTACCACGCACACAGGAACACAATCTACCACACAGACACACGCAATCAACCACATGCACACAATCTACCAAACACACACACACGCACACACACACAAACACAGTCTACCAGACACACACACTCACAATAAATCTACCACACACGTACACACAAACACTCACAAACACAATCTACCACACACAAACACACACAAACAATCTTCCACACACACACAATCTATCACACACACACACACACACACACACAATCTACCACACACACATACATAAACACAATCTACCACACACACACACACACACAGAAACTAAAATACCACACACACACATAAACACAGTCTACCACGCACACACACGCACACACACAATCTACCACACACACACACACATATACACAATCTACCACACACACACACACACACACACACACACACACAATCGCAATCTGCCACACACACACACACACACACGCACACACACACACACACATACACACACACACACACACACAATCCCCCGCACACACAAACACACACACACACACACACACAATCTACCACACACACACACACATACAAACTACTTCACACACACACACGCACAATCTACCACACACACACACAGAATCTGCCACACACACAAATAAACACAAACACAATCTACCACACACACATACACACACATACACACACACATACAATCTACCACACACAAACAATCTACCACACACACACACACACACACAATCTACCACACAATCACACACATAAAAACAATTTACCGCACACACACACACACAAACTCAATCTACCACACACACCCAATCTACCACACACACACACACACACAATCTACCACACACACACACAGAAACTCAAATACCACACAAACACACATAAGCACAATCTACCACACACACACACGCACACACACAATCTACCCCACACACACTCACACACACACACATAAACACAATCTTCCACACAGACACACACATACACACACAATCACAATCTACAACACACACACACACACTCACAATCTACCACACACACACACACACACACGCACACAATCTACCACACACACAGACACAAACACAATCTAACACACACACACACACACACACACAATCTACCACACACACACATTCACAGACATACACACACAATCTACCACACACACACAGACACACTCACACAAAATCTACCACACACACACACACACACAATCTACCCCACACAAACAGACACACACACACAAAATCTACCACGCACACACAAACACAATCTACCACACAGACACACGCAATCAACCACATGCACACAATCTACCAAACACACACACATGCACACACACACAAACACAGGGTACCACACGCACACACTCACAATAAATCTACCACACACGTACAGACAAACACTCACAAACACAATCTAACACACACACACACACACAAACAATCTTCCACACACACACAATCTACCACACACACACACACACACACACACACACACACACACACACACAATCTACCACACACACATACATAAACACAATCTACCACACACACACACAGAAACTCAAATACCACACACACACACATAAACACAGTCTACCACACACACACACGCACACTCACAATCTACCACACACACACATAAACACAATCTACCACACACACACACACACAATCGCAATCAACCACACACACACACACACGCACACACACACACACACACACACACACACACACACAATCTACCGCACACACACACACACACACACACACACACACACACACACACAATCTACCACACACACACAAACACAATCTACCACACACACACACACAAACACACACACACACACACACACAGACACACAATCTACCACACACACACAGAAACACACACACACATTCTACCACGCACTCACAAACACAATCTACAACACACACACACGCAATCAACAACTTACACACAATCTATCAAACACACACACATGCACACACACACACAATCTACCACACACACACAATCTACCACACTCACACAAACACAATCTACCACACACACACACAGACACATAAACACAATCTACCACACACACACACACACACACACACACACACACAGACACACACACACACAATCGCAATCTACCACACACACATCCACACACGCACACACACACACACAATTTTCCGCATGCACACACACACACACACACACACACACACACACACACACACACACACAATCTACCACACACACACACAAACACAATTTACCGCACACACACACACACACAATCTACCACACACACACACACACACACACACATACACGCACACAATCTACCATACAAACTAAATCTACCACACGCACACACACTCACACAAAATCACACATAAACTCACACACAAACACACATTCTACCACACAGACACATAGACCCACGCACACACACACACACAGTCTACCACATACACACTTACAATCTACCACACACACACACAGAAACACAATCTACCACACACAGACAATCTACCACACACACACACACAATCTACCACACACACACAAACTACCACACACAAACAAACACAATCTTCCACACACACACACACACACACACACACAAACACACGCACACAATTTACCACACACACACAAACACAATCTACCACACACACATACACACACACGCACACACACAATTTACCACACACACACAAACACACACATACACACAATCTACCTAACACACACACACGCACACACACACAAACACAATGTACCACACACACACACACACATAAACACAATCTTCCACACAGACACACATACACACACACACACAATCACAATCTACAACACACACACACACACACACACACACACACGCACACAATCTACCACACACACACACACGCACACAATCTACCACACACACAGACACAAACACAATCTAACACACACACACACACAATCTACCACACACACAGACACACACACACACACACACACACACAATCTACCACACACACACAGACACACACAAACAAAATCTACCACACAAACACACACACACACACACAATCTACCACACACACACAGACACACACACAGAGACACACACACACAAAATCTACCACGCACACAGAAACACAATCTACGACACAGACACACGCAATCAACCACATGCACACAATCTACCAAACACACACACACGCACACACACACAAACACAGTCTACCACACACACACACACTCACAATAAATCTACCACACACGTACACACAAACACTCACAAACACAATCTACCACACACACACACACACAAACAATCTTCCACACACACACAATCTATCACACACACGCACACACACACAATCTACCACACACACATACATAAACACTACCTACCACACACACACACACAGAAACTAAAATACCACACACACACACATAAACACAGTCTACCACGCACACACACGCACACACACAATCTACCACACACACACACACATTAACACAATCTACCACACACACACACACACACACACACACAGAATCGCAATCTACCACACACACACACACACACACACACGCACGCGCGCACACACACACACACACACACACACACACACACACACACACACAATCCCCCGCGCACACACACACACACACACACAATCTACCACACACACACACACACACAAACACAATCTACCACACACACACACACAAACACAATCTACCACACATACACACACACACACACACACAATCTACCACACACACACACACATACACAATCTACCACACACACACAGACACACTCACAGACAATCTACCATGCACACACAAACACAATCTACCACACACACACACGCAATCAAATAGATACACACAATCTATCAAACACAAACACACGCACACACACACGCAAACTACCACACACACACAATCTACCACACACACACAAACACAATCTACCACACACACACACAGACACAGGCACACAATCTACCATACAAACTCAATCTACCACACGCACACACACACACTCACACAAAATCTACGATAAACTCACACACAAACACACATTCTACCACACAGACACACAGACACACGCACACACACACACACACACACACAATCTACCACATACACACTTACAATCTACCACACACACACACAGAAACACAATCTACCACACACAATCTACCACACACACACAAACTACCACACAAACACAAACACAAGCTTCCACACACACACACACACACACACACACAAACACACGCACACAATTTACCACACACACACAAACACAATTCACCACACACACACACACACACACACACACACACACACACACACACACAATTTACCACACACACACAGACACACACACAATCTACCACACACACACATACGCACACAGACAATCTACCACACACACACATGCACACACACAAACTACCACACATACACACATACACACTTTCACAATCCACCACACAGACACACACACACACACACACACAACCTACCACACACACACACAAACACAGACACAATGTACCACACACACACACAAACACACACACACACACAATCTAACACACACACACAATCTACCACACACACACACACAACATACTACACACACACACACGCACAATCTACCACACACACACACACAATCTACCACACACACAAATAAACACAAACACAATCTACCACACACACATACACACACACACACACACACATACACACATACAATCTACCCCACACACACGATCTACCACACACACACACACACACACAATCTACCACACAATCACACACATAAAAACAATTTACTGCACACACACACACACAAACTCAATCTACCACACACACCCAATCTACCACACACACACACACACACACAATCTACCACACACACACACACACAGAAACTCAAATACCACACAAACACACATAAGCACAATCTACCACACACACACACGCACACACACAATCTACCACACACACACACACACATAAACACAATCTTCCACACAGACACACACACACACACTCACAATCTACCACACACACACACACGCACACAATCTACCACACACACAGACACAAACACAATCTAACACACACACACACACACACAGAATCGCAATCTACCACACACACACACACACACACACACACGCACGCGCGCACACACACACACACACACACACACACACACAATCCCCCGCGCACACACACACACACACACACACAATCTACCACACACACACACACACACAAACACAATCTACCACACACACACACACACAAACACAATCTACCACACATACACGCACACACACACACACAATCTACCACACACACACACACATACACAATCTACCACACACACACAGACACACTCACAGACAATCTACCATGCACACACAAACACAATCTACCACACACACACACACAATCAAATAGATACACACAATCTATCAAACACAAACACACGCACACACACACGCAAACTACCACACACACACAATCTACCACACACACACAAACACAATCTACCACACACACACACAGACACAGGCACACAATCTACCATACAAACTCAATCTACCACACGCACACACACACACTAACACAAAATCTACGATAAACTCACACACAAACACACATTCTACCACACAGACACACAGACCCACGCACACACACACACACACACACAATCTACCACATACACACTAACAGTCTACCACACACACACACAGAAACACAATCTACCACACACAGACAATCTACCACACACACACACACAATCTACCACACACACATAAACTACCACACAAACACAAACACAAGCTTGCACACACACACACACACACACACACACACACAAACACACGCACACAATTTACCACACACTCACAAACACAATTCACCACACACACACACACACACACACACACACACACACACACACACAATTTACCACACACACACAGACACACACACAATCTACCACACACACACATACGCACACACACAATCTACCACACACACACATGCACACACACAAACTACCACACATACACACATACACACTTTCACAATCCACCACACAGACACACAGACACACACACACACAACCTACCACACACACACACAAACACAGACACAATGTACCACACACACACACAAACACACACACACACACAATCTAACACACACACACAATCTACCACACACACACACACAACATACTACACACACACACACGCACAATCTACCACACACACACACACAATCTACCACACACACAAATAAACACAAACACAATCTACCACACACACATACACACACACACACACACACACACACACACACACACATACAATCTACCCCACACACACGATCTACCACACACACACACACACACACACACAATCTACCACACAATCACACACATAAAAACAATTTACCGCACACACACACATACAAACTCAATCTACCACACGCACCCAATCTACCACACACACACACACAATCTACCACACACACACACACAGAAACTCAAATACCACACAAACACACATAAGCACAATCTACCACACACACACACGCACACACACAATCTACCACACACACACACACACATAAACACAATCTTCCACACAGACACACACACTCACACTCACAATCTACCACACACACACACACACACGCACACAATCTACCACACACACAGACACAAACACAATCTAACACACACACACACACACAATCTACCACACACACATTCACACACATACACACACAATCTTCCACACACACACAGACACACACACACAAAATCTACCACACACACACACACACACACACACACAATCTACCCCACACAAACAGACACACACACACAAAATCTACCACGCACACACAAACACAATCTACCACACAGACACACACAGAAACTCAAATACCACACAAACACACATAAGCACAATCTACCACACACACACACGCACACACACAATCTACCACACACACACACACACACACATAAACACAATCTTCCACACAGACACACACACA
The DNA here is from genome assembly GCA_026770705.1 of Isurus oxyrinchus. Lineage (NCBI taxonomy): Eukaryota > Metazoa > Chordata > Chondrichthyes > Lamniformes > Lamnidae > Isurus > Isurus oxyrinchus. The sequence goes on along the minus strand of JANJGN010000440.1, from coordinate 164,216 downwards.
CAATCACAATCTACAACACACACACACACACACACACACTCACAATCTACCACACACACACACATAAGCACAATCTACCACACACACACACGCACACACACAATCTACCACACACACACACACACATAAACACAATCTTCCACACAGACACACACACACACAATCACAATCTACAACACACACACACACACACACACACACACTCACAATCTACCACACACACACACACACACGCACACAATCTACCACACACACAGACACAAACACAATCTAACACACACACACACACACACACAATCTACCACACACACACATTCACACACATACACACACAATCTTCCACACACACACAGACACACACACACAAAATCTACCACACACACACACACACACACACAATCTACCCCTCACAAACAGACACACACACACAAAATCTACCACGCACACACAAACACAATCTACCACACAGACACACACAGAAACTCAAATAACACACAAACACACATAAGCACAATCTACCACACACACACGCACACACACAATCTACCACACACACACACACACACACATAAACACAATCTTCCACACAGACACACACACACACACACAATCACAATCTACAACACACACACACACACACTCACAATCTACCACACACACACACACACGCACACAATCTACCACACACACAGACACAAACACAATCTAACACACACACACACACACACACACAATCTACCACACACACACATTCACACACATACACACACAATCTACCACACACACACAGACACACACACACAAAATCTACAACACACACACACACACTCACACACACAATCTACCCCACACAAACAGACACACACACACAAAATCTACGACGCACACAAAAACACAATCTACCACACAGACACACGCAATCAACCACATGCACACAATCTATCAAACACACACACACGCACACACACAAAAACACAGTCTACCACACGCACACACTCACAATAAATCTACCACACACGTACAGACAAACACTCACAAACACAATCTACCACACACACACACACAAACAATCTTCCACACACACACAATCTACCACACACACACACACACACACACAATCTACCACACACACATACATAAACACAATCTACCACACACACACACACGCAGAACCTCAAATACCACACACACACACATAAACACAGTCTACCACACACACACACGCACACACACAATCTACCACACACACACACACACACACATAAACACAATCTACCACACACACACACACACACACACACACACACAATCGCAATCTACCACACACACACACACACACACACACGCACACACACACACACACACACTCACACACACACACACAATCTACCGCACACACACACACACACACACACACACACACAATCTACCACACACACACAAACACAATCTACCACACACGTACACACAAACACTCACAAACACAATCTACCACACACACACACACACACACACAAACAATCTTCCACACACACACAATCTACCACACACACACACACACACACACAATCTACCACACACACACACATAAACACAATCTACCACACACACACAAACTACCACACACACACACACACATAAACACAATCTAGCACACACACACACACACACACACACACACACACACACATCGCAATCTACCACACACACACGCAC
>JANJGN010000440.1:145000-147500 GCA_026770705.1 Isurus oxyrinchus | reverse complement strand
ACACAGACACAGGCACACAATCTACCATACAAACTCAATCTACCACACACACACACACACACACACAATCTACCACACACACACACACACGCACACAATCTACCATTCAAACTACATCTACCACACGCACACACACACACTCACACAAAATCTACGATAAACTCACATACAAACACACATTCTACCACACAGACACACAGACCCACGCACACACACACACACACACACACACAATCTACCACATACACACTAACAGTCTACCACACACACACACAGAAACACAATCTACCACACACAGACAATCTACCACACACACACACACAATCTACCACACACACACAAACTACCACACACACACAAACACAATCTTCCACACACTCACTCACACACACACACAAACACACGCACACAATTTACCACACACGCTCAAACACAATCTACCACACACACACACACAGACACACACACACACACAATTTACCACACACACACACACACACACACATACACACAATCTACCAAACACACACACACGCACACACACACAAACACAGTCTACCACACACAAACACTCACAATGCATCTGCCACACACGTACACGCAAACACTCACACACACAATCTACCACACACACACACACACACAATCTACCACACACACACACATACACACACACACACACAATCTACCACACACACATACATAAACACAATCTACCACACACTCACACACAGAAACTCAAATACCACACACACACACATAAAAACAATCTAACACACATACACATGCATACACACAATCTACCACACACACACACACACGCACACATAAACACAATCTACCACACACACACAGACACAAACACACACAATCGCAATCTGCCACACACACACACACACATGCACACACACACACACACACACACACACACACACACAATCCTCCGCACACACACACACACACACACACAATCTACCACACACACACACACACACACACACAATCTAGCACACACACACACACACACACACACACACACACACAATCTACCACACACACACAGACACACTCACACACAATCTACCACGCACACACAAACACAATCTACCACACACACACACGCAATCAACCACATACACACAATCTATCAAACACAATCACACGCCCACACACACACAATCTACCACACACACACAATCTACCACACACACACAAACACAATCTCACACACACACACAGACACAGGCACATAATCTACCATACAAACTCAATCTACCACACGCACAGACAGACACTCACACAAAATCTATGATGAACTCACACACAAACACACATTCTACCACACAGACGCACAGACACACGCACACACACACACACACACACAATCTACCACATACACACTTACAATCTACCACACACACACACAGAAACACAATCTACCACACACAGACAATCTACCACACACACACACACAATCTACCACACACACACAAACTACCGCACACACACAAACACAATCTTCCACACACACACACACACACACACACACACACACACACACACACACACACACACACACAAATACACGCACACAATTTACCACACACACACAATCACAATTTACCACACACACACACACACACAATTTACCACACACACACATACGCACACACACAATCTACCACACACACACATACACACACACAAACTACCACACATACACACATACACACTTTCACAATCCACCACACAGACACACAGACACACACACACAATCTAAAACACGCACACAATCTACCACACAGTCACACAAACAACCACACACGCACACACACAGAAACAATCTGCCACACACATACACACACACACACACACACACACAATCTACGACACACACAGAAACAAACAACACCACACACACACACAGACACAATCGACCACACACACACAATCTACCACACACACAGACACACACACACGTACACAATCTACCACACACACACACAAACACACACACACACACAAACTCAATCTACCACACACACACAATCTACCACACCCACACACACAGACACCAATCCAATCTACCACACACACACAATCTACAACACACACACACACACACAATCTTCTACACACACACACACACACAGTCTACCACACACACACAAAATGAATCTAACACACACACACACACACACACACACACACACACACAAACACAATCTACCACACACACACTCAAACAAACACAATCTACCACACACACACAATCTACCACAAACACACACACACACACACAATTTACCACACACACACACACACACACACACACACATACACACAATCTACCAAACACACACACACGCACACACACACAAACACAGTCTACCACACACACACACTCACAATGGATCTGCCACACATGTACACACAAACACTCAGACACACAATCTACCACACACACACACACACACACAATCTACCACACACACACACA
>JANJGN010000440.1:137500-140000 GCA_026770705.1 Isurus oxyrinchus | reverse complement strand
AGCACACACACACACACACACACACACACACACACACACAATCTACCACACACACACAGACACACTCACACACAATCTACCACGCACACACAAACACAATCTACCACACACACACACAATCAACCACATACACACAATCTACCAAACACACACACACGCACACACACACACAATCTACCACACACACACAATCTACCACACACACACAAACACAATCTCACACTCACACACAGACACAGGCACACAATCTACCATACAAACTCAATCTACCACACACACACACACACACACACAATCTACCACACACACACACACGCACACAATCTACCATTCAAACTACATCTACCACACGCACACACACACACTCACACAAAATCTACGATAAACTCACATACAAACACACATTCTACCACACAGACACACAGACCCACGCACACACACACACACACACACACACACAATCTACCACATACACACTAACAGTCTACCACACACACACACAGAAACACAATCTACCACACACAGACAATCTACCACACACACACACACAATCTACCACACACACACAAACTACCACACACACACAAACACAATCTTCCACACACTCACTCACACACACACGCAAACACACGCACACAATTTACCACACACGCTCAAACACAATCTACCACACACAAACACAGACACACACACACACACAATTTACCACACACACACACACACACACACATACACACAATCTACCAAACACACACACACGCACACACACACAAACACAGTCTACCACACACAAACACTCACAATGCATCTGCCACACACGTACACGCAAACACTCACACACACAATCTACCACACACACACACACACACAATCTACCACACACACACACACACACACACACACACAATCTACCACACACACATACATAAACACAATCTACCACACACTCACACACAGAAACTCAAATACCACACACACACACATAAAAACAATCTAACACACATACACATGCATACACACAATCTACCACACACACACACGCACACATAAACACAATCTACCACACACACACAGACACAAACACACACAATCGCAATCTGCCACACACACACACACACATGCACACACACACACACACACACACACACACACAATCCTCCGCACACACACACACACACACACACACAATCTACCACACACACACACACACACACACAATCTAGCACACACACACACACACACACACACACACACACACACAATCTACCACACACACACAGACACACTCACACACAATCTACCACGCACACACAAACACAATCTACCACACACACACACGCAATCAACCACATACACACAATCTATCAAACACAATCACACGCCCACACACACACAATCTACCACACACACACAATCTACCACACACACACAAACACAATCTCACACACACGCACAGACGCAGGCACATAATCTACCATACAAACTCAATCTACCACACGCACAGACAGACACTCACACAAAATCTATGATGAACTCACACACAAACACACATTCTACCACACAGACGCACAGACACACGCACACACACACACACACACACACACAATCTACCACATACACACTTACAATCTACCACACACACACACAGAAACACAATCTACCACACACAGACAATCTACCACACACACACACACAATCTACCACACACACACAAACTACCGCACACACACAAACACAATCTTCCACACACACACACACACACACACACACACACACACACACACACACACACACACACACACACACACACACAAATACACGCACACAATTTACCACACACACACAATCACAATTTACCACACACACACACACACACAATTTACCACACACACACATACGCACACACACAATCTACCACACACACACATACACACACACAAACTACCACACATACACACATACACACTTTCACAATCCACCACACAGACACACACACACAATCTAAAACACGCACACAATCTACCACACAGTCACACAAACAACCACACACGCACACACACAGAAACAATCTACCACACACATACACACACACACACACACCCACAATCTACGACACACACAGAAACAAACAACACCACACACACACACAGACACAATCGACCACACACACACAATCTACCACACACACAGACACACACACACGTACACAATCTACCACACACACAGACACAAACACACACACACACACAAACTCAATCTACCACACACACACAATCTACCACACCCACACACACACACACCAATCCAATCTACCACACACACACAATCTACAACACACACACACACACAATCTTCTACACACACACACACACAATCTACCACACACACACAAAATGAATCTAACACACACACACACACACACACACACACACACACACAAACACAATCTACCACACACACACTCAAACAAACACAATCTACCACACACACACAATCTACC
>JANJGN010000440.1:0-47500 GCA_026770705.1 Isurus oxyrinchus | reverse complement strand
ACAGACACACAAACACAATCTACCACACACACACACACAAATTACTGCAGACACACACACACAATCTTCCACACACACACACACACACACACACAATCAACCACACACACACATACACAAACACAATCAACTGCACACACACACAGAAACATAATCTACCGCACACACACACACACACAATCTACCACACACACACACACACAATCTACCACACAGACACACAGATAAACACAATCTACCACACAGACACACACAAACACACACACAATCTACCACACACACACGGATAAACACAATCTGCCACACAGACACACACACACACACACGCACACAAACATAATCTACCACACACACAGATACACACACGCACACACACAGAAACAATCTACCACAAACACACACATACACAATCTGCCACACACACACACACACACACAATCTACCACACACACACACACACACACACACACAATCTACCACACACACACAAACACAATCTACCACACACACACACACACACACACACACACACACACACACACACACACACACACACACAAACTACCGCAGACACACACACACAATCTTCCACACACACACACACACACACACACACACACAATCTACCACACACAGACACAAAGACACACAATCTACCACACACACACACACACACACAAACACACAATCTACACCCCACACACACACAAACACAATCTACCACACAGAAACACAATCTGCCACACACACACTCAATCTACCACACACACACACACACACAAACACAATCTACCACACACACACACACACACAATCTACCACACACACACACACACAATCTATCACACACACACACACAATCTACCACACACACGCATACACAAACACAATCTACTGCACACATACAGAGAGAGACCATTTACCACACACACACACACAAACACAATCTACCACACACACACACACAATCTACAACACACACACACATAAACACGATCTAACACACACACACACACACACACACACACACACAATCTACCACACACACACAGACTCACACACAAACAATCTACCACGCACACACACACACAATCTACCACACACACACACGCAATCAACCACATACACACAATCTACCAAACACACACACACACACAATCTACCACACACACACACAATCTACCACACACACACAAACACTATCTACCACACACACACACACAGGCCCAAAATCTACCACACAAACTCAATCTACCACACGCACTCACACACACTCGCACAAAATCAACGATACACTCACACACATAAACACAATCTACAACACAAACACACACACACACACAATCTACCACACAGACACACACACACACACACAAACACACACACACACACAATCTACCACACACACACACACACACATAATCTACCACATGCACACAAAATATACCACACACACACACGCACAATCTACCACACACACAAACACACACACACACACACACACACACACACACACAATTTACCACACACACACAATCTACTACTACACACACACAAACACACACACACACACACAATTCAGCACACACACACACAAACACAATCTACCACACACACACACAATCTACCACACACACACATACAAAAACTTAATCTACCACACACACACACACACACACACACACAATCTATCACATACACAAAATCTAGCACACACACAAACACAAACACAAACACAATCTACCACACACACACAAACAATCTTTCACACACAAACATACAACCCACACATACACACACACAATCTACCACACACACACAAACACGATCTACCACACACAAACACAATCTGCCACACACAGACACACACACACTCAATCTACCACACACACACACACACAGATAAACACAATCTACCACACAGACACACACACACACACACACACACGCACACAAACATAATCTACCGCACACACAGATACACACACGCACACACACACAAACAATCTACCACATACACACACACACAATCTGCCACACACACACACACGCACACACACACAATCTACCGCACACACACAAACACAATCTACCACACACACACACACGCACACACACACACAATCTATCACAAACACACACACACACACACAAACAATCGACCACACACACACATACACAAACACAATCAACTACACAAACACACACAAGCACAATCTAACACACACACACACACACACACACACAATCTACCACACACACACAAACACAATCTACCACACACACACACACACACACACACAAACTACCGCACACACACACACACACAATGTACCACACACACACATACAAAAACACAATCTACCACACACACACATACAATCCACCACACAGATACACACACACACACACAAACTACCACAAACACACACACACACACACACACACACACACAATCTACCACACACACACACACACACACACACACACACAATCTACCACACAAAGACAAACAAACACAATCTACCACACACACACAAACAATCTTTCACACACAAACATACAACCCGCACATGCACACACACAATCTACCACACACACACAAAAACAAACTAGCACACACACACAAACACACACAATCTACCACACACACACAATCTAGCACACACACACACTGAAACTCAATCTACCACACACACAAACACACACACAATCTACCACACACAAACAATCTACCACACACACACACACACACACAATCTACCACACATACACAATCTACCACACACGCACACACACAAACACAATCTACCACACACACACACACACACAATCTACCACACACACATACACAATCTATCACACACACACACACACACACACACACAATCTACCACACACACGCATACACAAACACAATCTACTGCACACATACAGAGAGAGACCATTTACCACACACACACACACAAACACAATCTACCACACACACACACACAATCTACAACACACACACACATAAACACGATCTAACACACACACACACACCCACACACACACACACACACACACAATCTACCACACACACACAGACTCACACACAAACAATCTACCACGCACACACACACACAATCTACCACACACACACATGCAATCAACCACATACACACAATCTACCAAACACACACACACACACACAATCTACCACACACACACAATCTACCACACACACACAAACACTATCTACCACACGCACACACACACACTCACACAAAATCAACGATACACTCACACACATAAACACAATCTACAACACAAACACACACACACACACAATCTACCACACAGACACACACTCACACACACAAACACACACACACACACAATCTACCACACACACACACACACACATAATCTACCACATGCACACAAAATATACCACACACACACACGCACAATCTACCACACACACAAACACACACACACACACACACACACACACACACACACACAATTTACCACACACACACAATCTACTACTACACACACACAAACACACACACACACACACAATTCAGCACACACACACACAAACACAATCTACCACACACACACACAATCTACCACACACACACATACAAAAACTTAATCTACCACACACACACACACACACACACAATCTATCACATACACAAAATCTAGCACACACACACAAACAATATTTTACACACAAACATACAACCCACACATACACACACACAATCTACCACACACACACAAACACAATCTACCACACACAAACACAATCTGCCACACACACACTCAATCTACCACACACACACACACACACACAGATAAACACAATCTACCACACAGACACACACACACACACGCACACAAACATAATCTACCGCACACACAGATACACACGCGCACACACACACAAACAATCTACCACATACACACACACACACACACACAATCTGCCACACACACACACACACGCACACACACACAATCTACCGCACACACACAAACACAATCTACCACACACACATACACACACACACAATCTACCACACACACACAATCTATCACAAACACACACACACACACACAAACAATCTACCACACACACACATACACAAACACAATCAACTACACAAACACACACAAACACAATCTAACACACACACACACACACACACACACACACAATCTACCACACACACACAAACACAATCTACCACACACACACACACACACACACACACACACACAAACTACCGCACACACACACACACACAATGTACCACACACACACATACAAAAACACAATCTACCACACACACACATACAATCCACCACACAGATACACACACACACACAAACTACCACAAACACACACACACACACACACACACACACACACACACACAATCTACCACACACACACACACACACACACACACACAATCTACCACACAAAGACAAACAAACACAATCTACCACACACACACAAACAATCTTTCACACACAAACATACAACCCACACATGCAAACACACAATCTACCACACACAGACAAACACAATCTAGCACACACACACAAACACACACAATCTACCACACACACACAATCTAGCACACACACACACTGAAACTCAATCTACCACACACACAAACACACACACAATCTACCACACACAAACAATCTACCACACACACACACACACACACACAATCTACCACACATACACAATCTACCACACACACACACAAACAACCACACACGCACACACACAGAAACAATCTACCACACACACACACACACACACACACACACACACACACAATCTACCACACTCACAGACACAAACAACCACACACACACACACACACACAATCTACCACACACACACACACACACACACACAATCTATCACAAATACACACACACACACACACAATCTACCACACACACACATACACAAACACAATCAACTGCACACACACACAGAAACACAATCTACCACACACACACACACACACACAAACACAATCTACCACACTCAAACACAATCTGCCACACACAGACACACACACACTCAATCTACCACACACACACACAGATAAACACAATCTGCCACACGGACACACACACACACACGCACACAAATATAATCTACCACACACACAGATACACACACGCACACACACACAAACAATCTACCACAAACACACACACACACATACACAATCTGCCACACACACACACACACACACAATCTACCACACACACACACACACACAGACACACACACACAATCTACCACACACACACACAAAGATAATCTATCACAAACACACACACACACACACGCACACACAAAATCTACCACACACACACATACACAAACACAATCAACTGCACACACACACAGAAACACAATCTACCACACACACACACACAAACACAATCTACCACACACAAACACACATACATACAACCTACCAAACACAAACACACACAAACACAATCTACCACACACACACACACACAATCTACCACAGACACACAAACACAATCTACCACACACACACACACAAATTACTGCAGACACACACACACAATCTTCCACACACACACACACACAATCTACCACACACACACATACACAAACACAATCAACTGCACACACACACAGAAACATAATCTACCGCACACACACACACACACACAATCTACCACACACACACACACACACACAATCTACCACACAGACACACAGATAAACACAATCTACCACACAGACACACACAAACACACACACAATCTACCACACACACACAGATAAACACAATCTGCCACACAGACACACACACACACACACGCACACAAACATAATCTACCACACACACAGATACACACACGCACACACACAGAAACAATCTACCACAAACACACACACACACATACACAATCTGCCACACACACACACACACACACAATCTACCACACACACACACACACACACACACACAATCTACCACACACACACAAACACCATCTACCACACACACACACACACACACACACACACACACACACACACACACACACAAACTACCGCAGACACACACACACACACACACACACAATGTACCACACACACACATACAAAAATACAATCTACCACACACACTCACACAATCCACCACACAGATACACACACACACACACAAACTACCACAAACACACACACACACACACACACACACACACACACAATCTACCACACAGACACACACACACAATCTACCACACACACACTCACAATCTACCACACAAAGACAAACGAACACAATCTGCCACACACACACAAACAATCTTTCACACACAAACATACAACCCACACATACACACACACAATCTACCACACACACAAAACACAATCCAGCACACACACACAAACACACATAATCTACCACACACACACAATCTACCACACACACACACTTAAACACTATTTACCACACACACAAACACACACACAATCTACCACACACAAACAATCTACCACACACACACACAATCTACCACACACACACATACACACACAAACTACCACACATAGACACATACACACTTACACATTGCACCACACAGACACACACACACTCACACACACACACACACACACACACACAATCTACCACACACACACAATCTACCACACACACACACAAACAACCACACACGCACACACACAGAAACAATCTACCACACACACACACACACACACACACACACAATCTACCACACTCACAGACACAAACAACCACACACACGCACACACACACACAATCGCCCACACACGCACAATCTACCACACGCACAGACACACACACAATCTACCACACACACACAATCACAATCTACCACACACATACAAACACAATCTACCACACACACACACACACACACACAAACACAATCTACCACACACACACACACACAATCTACCATACACACACACAAACACAATCTACCACACACACACACACACAAACACATTCTACCACACACACACACAGATAAACACAATCTACCACACACACACAGAAACACATTTTACCACACACACTCACACACTCAATCGTCCTCACACACACATACACAAACACAATCTACCACACACACACACACACACACACACAATCTATCACAAACACGCACACACACACACAATCTACCACACACACACATACACAAACACAATGGACTGCACACACACACAGAAACACAATCTACCACACACACACACAAACACAATCTACCACACACAAACACACATACATACAATCTATCAAACACAAACTCACACATACACAATCTACCACACACACACACACACACACACACACAATCTACCACACACACACAAACACAATCTACCACACACACACACACACACACACACACACACACACACACACACACACACACACACACACACACAAACTACCGCAGACACACACACACACACAATGTACCACACACACACATACAAAAACACAATCTACCACACACACATATACAATCCACCACAAAGATACACACACACACAATCTACCACAAACACACTCACACACACACACACACAATCTACCACACACACACACACACACACAATCTACCACACAAAGACAAACAAACACAATCTGCCACACACACACAAACAATCTTTCACACACAAACATACAACCCACACATACACACGCACAATCTACCACACACACACATACACAATCTAGCACACACACACAAACACACATAATCTACCACACACACACAATCTACCACGCACACACACACACAAACACACAATCTACCCCACACATACACACAAACACAATCTACCCCGCACAAACACAATCTGCCACACACAGACACACACACACTCAATCTACCACACACACACACACACACAGATAAACACAATCTACCACACAGACACACACACATGCACACAAACATAAACTACCACACACACAGATACACACACGCACGCACACACAATCTGCCACAAACACACATACACACACATACTCAATCTGCCACACACACACACAAACAATCTACCACACACACACACACAGACACACACACACAATCTACCACACAGACACCCACACACAATCACAATCTACCACACACATACAAACACAATCTACCACACACACACTCACACACACAAACACAATCTACCACACACACACATGCACAATCTACCACACACACACAAACACAATCTACCGCACACACACACTCACAAACACATTCTACCACACACACACACACACAATCTACCACACACACACACACACAAATACAATCAACTGCTCACACACACAGAAACACAATCTACCACACACAAACACACATACATACAATCTACCAAACACAAACACACACAAACACAATCTAACACACACACACACACACACACACACACACACAATCTACCACACACACACAAACACAATCTACCACACACACACACACACACACACACACACACAAACTACCGCAGACATACACACACACAATCTTCCACACACACACACACACACACTCACGCAATCTACCACACACAGACACAAACACACACAATCTACCACACACACACCCACACACACACAAACACACAATCTACTCCACACACACACACAAACACAATCTACCACACAGAAACACAATCTGCCACACACAGACACACACACACTCAATCTACCACACACACACACAAACACAATCTACCACACACACACACACACACAATCTACCACACACACTGACAAAAAACACAATCTACCACACACACACACACAAACAATCTGCCACACACACACAAACACAAACACAATCTACCACACACACACACACACACACACACAATCTACCACACACACACACACACACACAGACACAATCAACAACACACATACAATCTACCACACACACACAAACACACAAACAATCTACCACATACACACAATCTACCAACACGCACACACACACACTCACTCATACACAAACACAATCTACCACACACACACACACAATCTACCACACACACACACACACACACACACACACACAGACACACATTCTACCACAAACACACAATCCAGCACACACACAATCTGCCACACACACACACACACACAATCCACAACACCCCACTATCTACCCCCCACACACACACACACACAATCTACCACACACACATACACAAACACAATCTACCACACACACACACACACACACACACACACACACACACACACACACAATCTACCATTTGCACACAATCTGCCACACACACACCCACACAATCTACCATGCACACACACACACACACAATCTAACACACACACACACACACACACACACACACAATCTACCTCACACACACACACACACACACACAATCGACCACACACACACACACAAAATCTGCCACACACACACACACACACACACAATCTACCATACACACACACACAAACAACCACACAAAGACACAAACAATCTACCACTTACACACACACACACAATCTACCACACACACACACAAAAACTATCACACACACACACATACACACACATGCACACACACACAATCTACCACACACAAACAACCACACACGGTCACAATCTTGCTCACACACACGCACATTCTCGCTCGCACACACACACACACACACACACACACACACACACTGTCGCCTGCACACACACACACACACACACACACACAGACTCACTCGCAGACACTCCATTCTTTCACTCATGCACTGACACACACACCACTCTCTCATTCATACACACGCATACCACACTCTCTTGTGCACACACAAACACTCTTGCTCGCTTGCACACACACACACGCTCACTCACTCACACACACAGTCTCGCTCGCACACACGCACACACCCTCGCTCGCACACAGACACACACACACACACTCTCGCTTGGACACACACACACACTCTCGCTCGCACACACACACACTCACAATCACAATCTACCACACACATACAAACACAATCTATAACACAAACACACACACACACACAAACACAATCTACCACACACACACACGCACAATCTACCACACACACACACAAACACAATCTACCGCACACACACACAAACAAACACATTCTACCACACACACACACAGATAAACACAATCTACCACACACACACAGAAACACATTTTACCACACAAACACACACACACACACACACTCAATCGTCCTCACACACACATACACAAACACAATCTTCCACACACACACAATCTACCACACACACACACACACAATCTATCACAAACACACTCACACACACACACAATCTACCACACACACACATACACAAACACAATCAACTGCACACACACACAGAAACACAATCTACCACACACACGCACACAAACACAATCTACCACACACAAACACACATACATACAATCTACCAAACACAAACACACACAAACACAATCTACCACACACACACACACACACACACAATCCACCACACACACACAAACACAGTGTACCACACACACACACACACACACACACACACACACACACACACACACAAACTACCGCAGACACACACACACACACACACTCACACAATCTACCACACACAGACACAAACACACACAATCTACCACACACACACAAACACACAATCTACTCCACACACACACACAAACACAATCTACCACACAGAAACACAATCTGCCACACACAGACACACACACACTCAATCTACCACACACACGCACAAACACAATCTACCACACACACACACACACACAATCTACCACACACACTGACAAAAAACACAATCTACCACACACACACACACACAAACAATCTGCCACACACACACAAACACAAACACAATCTACCACAAACACACACACACACACACACACACAATCTACCACACACACACACACACAGACACAATCAACAACACACACACAATCTACCACACACACACAAACACACAAACAATCTACCACATACACACAATCTACCAACACGCACACACACACACTCACTCATACACAAACACAATCTACCACACACACACACACAATCTACCACACACACACACACACACACACACACACACAGACACACATTCTACCACAAACACACAATCCAGCACACACACAATCTGCCACACACACACACACACACAATCCACAACACCCCACAATCTACCCCCCCCACACACACACACACACAATCTACCACACACACACGCACACACACACAATCTACCACACACACATACACAAACACAATCTACCACACACACACACACACACACACACACACACACACAATCTACCATTTGCACACAATCTGCCACACACACACCCACACAATCTACCATGCACACACACACACACACACACAATCTAACACACACACACACACACACACACACACACACACACACAATCTACCTCACACACACACACACACACACACACAATCTACCACACACACACACACACACACAAAATCTGCCACACACACACACACACACACACACACACACACAATCTACCATACACACACACACAAACAACCACACAAAGACACAAACAATCTACCACTTACACACACACACACAATCTAACACACACACACACACAAAAACTATCACACACACACACATACACACACATGCACACACACACAATCTACCACACACAAACAACCACACACGGTCACAATCTTGCTCACACACACGCACAGTCTCGCTCGCGCACACACACACACACACACACACACACACACACACACACTGTCGCCTGCACACACACACACACACACACACAGTCTCACTCGCAGACACTCCATTCTTTCACTCATGCACTGACACACACACCACTCTCTCATTCATACACACGCATACCACACTCTCTTGTGCACACACAAACACTCTTGCTCGCTTGCACACACACACACGCTCACTCACTCACTCACACACTCTCGCTCGCACACACGCACACACCCTCGCTCGCACACAGACACACACACACACACTCTCGCTTGGACACACACGCACACTCTCGCTCGCACACACACACACTCACAATCACAATCTACCACACACATACAAACACAATCTACCACACAAACACACACACACACACAAACACAATCTACCACTCACACACACGCACAATCTACCACACACACACACAAACACAATCTACCGCACACACACACAAACAAACACATTCTACCACACACACACACAGATAAACACAATCTACCACACACACACAGAAACACATTTTACCACACAAACACACACACACACACACACACACAGACACACTCAATCGTCCTCACACACACATACACAAACACAATCTACCACACACACACAATCTACCACACACACACACACACACAATCTATCACAAACACACTCACACACACACACAATCTACCACACACACACATACACAAACACAATCAACTGCACACACACACAGAAACACAATCTACCACACACACGCACACAAACACAATCTACCACACACAAACACACATACATACAATCTACCAAACACAAACACACACAAACACAATCTACCACACACACACACACACACACACAATCTACCACACACACACAAACACAATGTACCACACACACACACACACACACACACACACACACACACACACACACACACACACACACACAAACAAACTACCGCAGACACACACACACACACAATCTTCCACACACACACACACACACACACAATCTACCACACACAGACACAAAGACACACAATCTACCACACACACACACACACACACACACACACACAAACACACAATCTACACCCCACACATACACAAACACAATCTACCACACAGAAACACAATCTGCCACACACACACTCAATCTACCACACACACACACACAAACACAATCTACCACACACACACACACACACACAATCTACCACTCACACACACACACAATCTATCACACACACACACACACACACACAATCTACCACACACACGCATACACAAACACAATCTACTGCACACATACAGAGAGAGCCCATCTACCACACACACACACACAAACACAATCTACCACACACACACAGACAATCTACAACACACACACACATAAACACGATCTAACACACACACACACACACACACACACACACACACACACACACACACACACACACACACACACAATCTACCACACACACACAGACTCACACACAAACAATCTACCACGCACACACACACACAATCTACCACACACACACACGCAATCAACCACATACACACAATCTACCAAACACACACACACACACACACACACACACACACAATCTACCCCACACACACACACAAACACAATCTACCACACAGAAACACAATCTGCCACACACAGACACACACACACTCAATCTAGCACACACACACACACAAACACAATCTACCACACACACACACACACACACACACACAATCTACCACACACACACACACACAATCTATCACACACACACACACACAATCTACCACACACACACATACACAAATACAATCTACTGCACACATACAGAGATAAACCATCTACCACACACACACACACACAATCTACAACACACACACACATAAACACGATCTAACACACACACACACACACACACACACACACAATCTACCACACACACACAAACACAATCTGCCACACACACACACAATAATCTACTACACACACAGACAATCGTCCACACACACACACACACACACACACTCACACACACACACACACAATCTACCACACACACACACAAACACGCACAATCTACCACACACAGACACATACATAAACACAATCTACCACACACACACACACACACACACACACACATACACACTCAATCTACCATACACACACACACACACACACACACACACACACACACACACACTCAATCTACCACACACACACACACGAAATCTACCACACAAACACACATATACACAATCTAATACACACACACACACAAACAACCACACAAACACACAAACAATCTACCACAGACACACACACACACAAACAACCACACACGGACGCAAACAATCTACCACACACGCACAGACACACACACACACACACACACACACACATGTCGACACTCACGCACACACACACACATACACACACTCTCGCTCGCGCACAGACACAGACTCTTGCGCGCACACACACTCTCTCACTTGCACACACACACACGCACACTCACACACACACTCTCACTCACACACACTCTTGCTTACACACACACACACTGTCACTCGCACACACACACAAACACACTCTCGCTTGCACACACACACACATTCTGGCTCGCACACACACACACACACACTCGCTTGCACACACAAACACACGCTCTCACTCGCACACACACACACACACACTCTCGCTCGCACACACAAACAATCTCGCTCACTCACACACACACACACACTCTCGCTTGCACACATACACTCTCGCTCACACACAGACACACACACAAACACACTCTCGCTCCCACACACACACACACACACTTTCGCTCACACACACACACACTCTCGTCCGCACGCACACACACTCTCGCTCGCACACAGACACACACACACACACTCTCGCTCACACACACACACACATTCTCGCTCACACACACACACACTCTCACTTGCACACACACACACACACTCTCTCTCGCACACACACACACACACACACTTGCTCGCACACACACACACTCGCTCGCTCGCACACACACACAAACTCTCGCTTGCACATACACACACACTCTCGCTCGCACACAGACACACACACACACACACTCTCACTCACACACACACACACTCTTTCGCTCGCACACACACACACTCTCGCTTGCACACACACACACACACTCGCTCGCACACAGACACACACACACACATACTCTCGCTTGCACAAACACACACACTCTCGCTCGCACACACGCAGACTCTCGCTCACACAAACACACACACTCTCGCTCGCACACTCACACACACTCTTGCTCACACACACACACACTCTCACTCGCACACACACTCTCACTCGCACACAGACACACACACACACACTCTCGCTCGCACACACACACACACACACACTCGCTCACACACACACACACTCTCGCTCACACACACACACATTCTCGCTCGCACACACACACACACACTCTCACTCACTCACACACACACACACACACACACACACAACCGTGCGCACACACACACACAAACTCTCGCTTGCACACACATACACTTCTTGCTCGAACATACACACACATTCTCGCTCACACACACACACACATATTCTCGCTCGCACACACACACTCACACACTCTCGCTCGCAAACACACACACACTCTCGCTCGCATACACACACACACTTGCTCGCACACACACTCACATGTGGACACACTCTCTCGCTCACACGCGCACACACTCTCTCACACGCGCACACACACTCTCTTGATGGTGCACACACACACTCACGCACAATCTCTCGCTTGAGCACACACACACACAAACACACACACTCTCTCTCACTCACACATGCAAACACACACTCTCTTGCTTGTGCACACATACAATTGCTTGCACGCACGCACTCGCTCATGCATACCCTTGCTCGTGCACACTCTCAGTTACACGCACAGTCTCTCTTGTTCTCATATACATACACTCTCTCGCTCACGCACACAAAAAACAATCTACTACACACACACACAGAAACACAATCTACTACACACACAAACACAAACACAATCTACCACACACACACACACAAACACAATCTACCACACACACACACACACACACACACACACAATCTACCACACAAACACACAATCTACCACACACACACACACACACACACATACACACACACACACACACACACACACACACACACACACACACACACAATCTACCACACAAACACTCACACACACACACACACACACACACACACACACACACACACACACACACAAACGCACAATCTACCACACACACACACTCAATCCACCACACACACACAAAAACAAACACAATCTACCACACACACACAAACACACAACACAATCTACCACACACACACACACAAACAAGCACACACACACAAACAATCTATCACACACACACACAAACACAATCTGCCACACAAACACATAATCTACTACACACAGACAATCGACCACACACACACACACACACAATCTACCACAAACACACACAAACACGCACAATCTACCTCACACTGACACATACATAAACACAATCTACCACACACACACACACACAATCTACCACACACACACACACACACACACACACGCAATCTAACACACACACACATACATAAACACAATCTACCACACAGACATACACACACACACACAATTTCCCACACACACACACACAATCTACCACACACAAACACACACACACACAATCTACTACACACACACACACGCAATCTACCACACACACACACACACAATCTACCACACACACAGACACACAGACACACACACAATCTACCACGCACACACATACACAAACACAATCTACCATGCACACACACACACACACACACTCAATCTACCACACACACACACACACACACACACACACACACTCAATCTACCACACACACATACACACACACAAAATCTACCACACACACAAACATATACACAATCTAATACACACACACACACAAACAACCATACAAACACACAAACAATCTACCACAGACACACACACAGACAAACAACCACACACGGACACAAACAATCTACCACACACGCACACACACACACACACACGCAATTTAACACACACACACATACATAAACACAATCTACCACACAGACATACACACACACACAATTTACCACACACACACAATCTACCACACACACACACACACACACACACACACACACACACACACACACACACACACACACACACACACACACACACACGCAATCTACAACACTCACACACACACACTATCTACCACACACAAACACACACACACACACACACAATCTACTACACACACACACTCGCAATCTACCACACACACACACACACACAATCTACCACACACACACACACACACACAATCTACCACGCACACACATACACAAACACTATCTACCACGCACACACACACACACACACACACACTCAATCTACCACACACACACACACAAAATCTACCACACACATACACATATACACAATCTAATACACACACACACACAAACAACCACACAAACACACAAACAATCTACCACAGACACACACACACACAAACAACCACACACGGACACAAACAATCTACCACACATGCACACACACACATGCACGCAATCTAACACACACACATACATAAACACAATCTACCACACAGACATACACACACACACAATTTACCACACACACACACAATCTACCACACACACACACACACACACACACAATCTACCACACACACACACACACACACACTCACACACACACACACACACTCACTATCTACCACACACAAACACATACACACACACACACACACAAACACACACACACAATCTACTACAAACACACACAAACACGCACAATCTACCACACACAGACACATACATAAACACAATCTACCACACACACACACACACACGCAATCACAATCTACCACACACACACACACGCACTATCTACCACACACACACACACACACACACACACGCACGCAATCTAACACACACACACATACATAAACACAATCTACCACACAGACATACACACACACACAATTTCCCACACACACACACAATCTACCACACACACACACACACACACACACACACACAATCTACCACACACACAGACACACAGACACACACACAATCTACAACGCACACACATACACAAACACAATCTACCATGCACACACACACACACACTCAATCTACCATACACACACACACACACACACACACACACACACACACACACACACACACACACACACACACACACACACACACACACACACACACACACAAACACACTCAATCTACCACACACACACACACACAAAATCTACCACACACACAAACATATACACAATCTAATACACACACACTCACAAACAACCACACAAACACACAAACAATCTACCATAGACACACACACCCACAAACAACCACACACGGACACAAACAATCTACCACACATGCACACACACACACACGCACGCAATTTAACACAAACACACACATACATAAACACAATCTACCGCACAGACATACACACACACACAATCTACCACACACACACACACACACACTATCTACCACACACAAACACACACACACACACACCATCTACTACACACACACACTCGCCATCTACCACACACACACACACACACACACAATCTACCACACACACACACACACACAATCTACCACGCACACACATACACAAACACTATCTACCACGCACACACACACACACTCAATCTATCACACACACAGACAAAATCTACCACACACACACACATATACACAATCTAATACACACACACACACACAAACAACCACACAAACACACAAACAATCTACCAGAGACACACACTCACACAAACAACCACACACGGACACAAACAATCTACCACACACGCACACACACACACGCACGCAATCTAACAAACACACATACATAAACACAATCTACCACATAGACATACACACACACACAATTTAACACACACACACACAATCTACCACACACACACACACACACACACACACACACACACAATCTACCACACACACGCATACACAAACACAATCTACTGCACACATACAGAGAGAGCCCATCTACCACACACACACACACAAACACAATCTACCACACACACACAGACAATCTACAACACACACACACATAAACACGATCTAACACACACACACACACACACACACACACACACACACACATACACACACACACACACACACACACACACACACAATCTACCACACACACACAGACTCACACACAAACAATCTACCACGCACACACACACACAATCTACCACACACACACACGCAATCAACCACATACACACAATCTACCAAACACACACACACACACACACACACACACAATCTACCCCACACACACACACAAACACAATCTACCACACAGAAACACAATCTGCCACACACAGACACACACACACTCAATCTAGCACACACACACACACAAACACAATCTACCACACACACACACACACACACACACACAATCTACCACACACACACACACACAATCTATCACACACACACACACACAATCTACCACACACACACATACACAAATACAATCTACTGCACACATACAGAGATAAACCATCTACCACACACACACACACACAATCTACAACACACACACACATAAACACGATCTAACACACACACACACACACACACACACACACACACAATCTACCACACACACACAAACACAATCTGCCACACACACACACAATAATCTACTACACACACAGACAATCGTCCACACACACACACACACACACACACTCACACACACACACACACACTCTACCACACACACACACAAACACGCACAATCTACCACACACAGACACATACATAAACACAATCTACCACACACACACACACACACACACACACACATACACACTCAATCTACCATACACACACACACACACACACACACACACACACACACACTCAATCTACCACACACACACACACGAAATCTACCACACAAACACACATATACACAATCTAATACACACACACACACAAACAACCACACAAACACACAAACAATCTACCACAGACACACACACACACAAACAACCACACACGGACGCAAACAATCTACCACACACGCACAGACACACACACACACACACACACACACACATGTCGACACTCACGCACACACACACACATACACACACTCTCGCTCGCGCACAGACACAGACTCTTGCGCGCACACACACTCTCTCACTTGCACACACACACACGCACACTCACACACACACTCTCACTCACACACACTCTTGCTTACACACACACACACTGTCACTCGCACACACACACAAACACACTCTCGCTTGCACACACACACACATTCTGGCTCGCACACACACACACACACACTCGCTCGCACACACAAACACACGCTCTCACTCACACACACACACACACACACTCTCGCTCGCACACACAAACAATCTCGCTCACTCACACACACACACACACTCTCGCTTGCACACATACACTCTCGCTCACACACAGACACACACACAAACACACTCTCGCTCCCACACACACACACACACACTTTCGCTCACACACACACACACTCTCGTCCGCACGCACACACACTCTCGCTCGCACACAGACACACACACACACACTCTCGCTCACACACACACACACATTCTCGCTCACACACACACACACTCTCACTTGCACACACACACACACACTCTCTCTCGCACACACACACACACACACTCTTGCTCGCACACACACACACTCGCTCGCTCGCACACACACACAAACTCTCGCTTGCACATACACACACACTCTCGCTCGCACACAGACACACACACACACACACTCTCACTCACACACACACACACTCTTTCGCTCGCACACACACACACTCTCGCTTGCACACACACACACACACTCGCTCGCACACAGACACACACACACACACATACTCTCGCTTGCACAAACACACACACTCTCGCTCGCACACACGCAGACTCTCGCTCACACAAACACACACACTCTCGCTCGCACACTCACACACACTCTTGCTCACACACACACACACTCTCACTCGCACACACACTCTCACTCGCACACAGACACACACACACACACTCTCGCTCGCACACACACACACACACACACACTCGCTCACACACACACACACTCTCGCTCACACACACACACATTCTCGCTCGCACACACACACACACACTCTCACTCACTCACACACACACACACACACACACACAACCGTGCGCACACACACACACAAACTCTCGCTTGCACACACATACACTTCTTGCTCGAACATACACACACATTCTCGCTCACACACACACACACATATTCTCGCTCGCACACACACACTCACACACTCTCGCTCGCACACACACACACACTCTCGCTCGCATACACACACACACTTGCTCGCACACACACTCACATGTGGACACACTCTCTCGCTCACACGCGCACACACTCTCTCACACGCGCACACACACTCTCTTGATGGTGCACACACACACTCACGCACAATCTCTCGCTTGAGCACACACACACACAAACACACACACTCTCTCTCACTCACACATGCAAACACACACTCTCTTGCTTGTGCACACATACAATTGCTTGCACGCACGCACTCGCTCATGCATACCCTTGCTCGTGCACACTCTCAGTTACACGCACAGTCTCTCTTGTTCTCATATACATACACTCTCTCGCTCACGCACACAAAAAACAATCTACTACACACACACACAGAAACACAATCTACTACACACACAAACACAAACACAATCTACCACACACACACACACAAACACAATCTACCACACACACACACACACACACACACACACACACACAATCTACCACACAAACACACAATCTACCACACACACACACACACACACACATACACACACACACACACACACACACACACACACACACACACACAATCTACCACACAAACACTCACACACACACACACACACACACACACACACACACACACACAAACGCACAATCTACCACACACACACACTCAATCTACCACACACACACAAAAACAAACACAATCTACCACACACACACAAACACACAACACAATCTACCACACACACACACACAAACAAGCACACACACACAAACAATCTATCACACACACACACAAACACAATCTGCCACACAAACACATAATCTACTACACACAGACAATCGACCACACACACACACACACACAATCTACCACAAACACACACAAACACGCACAATCTACCTCACACTGACACATACATAAACACAATCTACCACACACACACACACACAATCTACCACACACACACACACACACACACACACGCAATCTAACACACACACACATACATAAACACAATCTACCACACAGACATACACACACACACACAATTTCCCACACACACACACACAATCTACCACACACAAACACACACACACACAATCTACTACACACACACACACGCAATCTACCACACACACACACACACAATCTACCACACACACAGACACACAGACACACACACAATCTACCACGCACACACATACACAAACACAATCTACCATGCACACACACACACACACACACTCAATCTACCACACACACACACACACACACACACACACACACACACACACTCAATCTACCACACACACATACACACACACAAAATCTACCACACACACAAACATATACACAATCTAATACACACACACACACAAACAACCATACAAACACACAAACAATCTATCACAGACACACACACAGACAAACAACCACACACGGACACAAACAATCTACCACACACGCACACACACACACACACACGCAATTTAACACACACACACATACATAAACACAATCTACCACACAGACATACACACACACACAATTTACCACACACACACAATCTACCACACACACACACACACACACACACACACACACACACACACACACACACACAATCTACAACACTCACACACACACACTATCTACCACACACAAACACACACACACACACACACAATCTACTACACACACACACTCGCAATCTACCACACACACACACACACACAATCTACCACACACACACACACACACACAATCTACCACGCACACACATACACAAACACTATCTACCACGCACACACACACACACACACACACACACACTCAATCTACCACACACACACACACAAAATCTACCACACACATACACATATACACAATCTAATACACACACACACACAAACAACCACACAAACACACAAACAATCTACCACAGACACACACACACACAAACAACCACACACGGACACAAACAATCTACCACACATGCACACACACACATGCACGCAATCTAACACACACACATACATAAACACAATCTACCACACAGACATACACACACACACAATTTACCACACACACACACAATCTACCACACACACACACACACACACACAATCTACCACACACACACACACACACACACACTCACACACACACACACACACACTCACTATCTACCACACACAAACACATACACACACACACACACACAAACACACACACACAATCTACTACAAACACACACAAACACGCACAATCTACCACACACAGACACATACATAAACACAATCTACCACACACACACACACACACGCAATCACAATCTACCACACACACACACACGCACTATCTACCACACACACACACACACACACACACACGCACGCAATCTAACACACACACACATACATAAACACAATCTACCACACAGACATACACACACACACAATTTCCCACACACACACACAATCTACCACACACACACACACACACACACACACAATCTACCACACACACAGACACACAGACACACACACAATCTACAACGCACACACATACACAAACACAATCTACCATGCACACACACACACACACACACTCAATCTACCATACACACACACACACACACACACACACACACACACACACACACACACACACACACACACACACACACACACACACACAAACACACTCAATCTACCACACACACACACACACAAAATCTACCACACACACAAACATATACACAATCTAATACACACACACTCACAAACAACCACACAAACACACAAACAATCTACCATAGACACACACACCCACAAACAACCACACACGGACACAAACAATCTACCACACATGCACACACACACACACGCACGCAATTTAACACAAACACACACATACATAAACACAATCTACCGCACAGACATACACACACACACAATTTACCACACACACACACACAATCTACCACACACACACACACACACACTATCTACCACACACAAACACACACACACACACACCATCTACTACACACACACACTCGCAATCTACCACACACACACACACACACACACACACAATCTACCACACACACACACACACACAATCTACCACGCACACACATACACAAACACTATCTACCACGCACACACACACACACTCAATCTATCACACACACAGACAAAATCTACCACACACACACACATATACACAATCTAATACACACACACACACACAAACAACCACACAAACACACAAACAATCTACCAGAGACACACACTCACACAAACAACCACACACGGACACAAACAATCTACCACACACGCACACACACACACGCACGCAATCTAACAAACACACATACATAAACACAATCTACCACACAGACATACACACACACACAATTTAACACACACACACACAATCTACCACACACACACACACACACACACACACACACACACACACACAATCTAACACACACACACACACAGACACACACTCACTATCTACCACACACAAACACACACACACACACAATCTACTACACACACATACACATGCAATCTACCACACACACACACACACAATCTACCACACATACACAAACACAATCTACCAAGCACACACATACACAAGCACAATCTACCATGCACACACACACGCACACACACTCAATCTACCATACACACACACACACACACACACACACTCAATCTACCACACACACACACACACAAAATCTACCACACACACACTTATACACAATCTAATACACACACACACAAACAACCACACAAACACACAAACAATCTACCACAGACACACACACACACAAACAACCACACACGGACGCAAACAATCTACCACACACACACACACACACACACACACACACACACACACACACACACACACACACACACACATGTGGACACTCTCACGCACACACACACACACACACACAATCTCGCTCACCAACACACACACAGACTCTTGCTCACACACAAACTCTCTCGCTTGCACACACACATACACACACACTCTCTCACTCACACACACTCTCGCTTACACACACACACACTGTCACTCGCACACACACACACACACACACACTCTCGCTCGCACACACACAGACTCTCGCTCACACAAACACACACACTCTCGCTCGCACACTCACACACACTCTTGCTCACACACACACACACACTCTCACTCGCGCACACACACTCTCACTCACACACAGACACACACACAATCACTCTCGCTCGCACACACACACACACACACACTCGCTCACACACACACACACTCTCGCTCACACACACACACATTCTCGCTTGCACACACACACACTCTCACTCGCTCACACACACACACACACACACACACACACACACACACACACACACACACCCGTGCACACACACACACACAAACTCTCGCTCGCACACACATACACATTCTTGCTCGAACATACACACACATTCTCGCTCACACACACACACACACATATTCTTGCTCACACACACACACTCACACACTCTCGCTCGCACACACACACACACTCTCGCTCGCATACACACACACACACTCGCTCGCACACACACTCACATGCGGACACACTCTCTCGCTCACACGCGCACACACTCTCTCACGCACACGCGCACACACTCTCTTGGTGCACACACAATCTCATGCACAATCTCTCGCTTGAACACACACACACACAAACACACACACTCTCTCTCACTCACACATGCAAACACACACTCTCTTGCTTGTGCACACATACAATTGCTTGCACGCACGCACTCGCTCATGCATACCCTTGCTCGTGCACACTCTCGGTCACACGCACAGTCTCTCTTGTTCTCATATACATACACTCTCTCGCACACGCACACAAAAAACAATCTACTACACACACACACAGAAACACAATCTACTAGACACAAACACAAACACAATCTACCACACACACACACAAACACAATCTACCACACACACACTCACACACACACACACACACACACACATTCTACCACATGCACAAACAATCTAACACACACAGACACACACACACACAATCTACCACACAAACGCACAATCTACCACACACACAAACACTCAATCTACCACACACACACAAAAACAAACACAATCTACCACACACACACAAACACACAACACAATCTACCACACACACACACACAAACAACCACACACACACACAAACAATCTACCACACACACACACAAACACAATCTGCCACACACACACACATAATCTACTACACACACAGACAATCACACACACACACACACACACACACACACACACACACACACACAATCTACCACAAACACACACAAACACGCACAATCTACCACACACACACACACACACACACACACACACGCACGCAATCTAACACACACACACATACATAAACACAATCTACCACACAGACATACACACACACACACAATTTCCCACACACACACACAATCTACCACACACACAGACACACACACACACACACAATCTACCACACACACAGACACACAGACACACACACAATCTACAACGCACACACATACACAAACACAATCTACCATGCACACACAAACACACACACACACACACACACACACACACACACACTCAATCTACCATACACACACGCACGCACACACACAAACACACACACACACACACTCAATCTACCATACACACACACACACAAAATCTACCACACACACAAACATATACACAATCTAATACACACACACACACAAACAACCACACAAACACACAATCAATCTACCACAGACACACACACCCACAAACAACCACACACGGACACAAACAATCTACCACACATGCACACACACACACACACGCACGCAATTTAACACACACACACATACATAAACACAATCTACCACACAGACATAGACACACACACAATTTACCACACACACACACAATCTACCACACACACACACACACACACACACACACACAATCTACTACACACACACACTCGCAATCTACCACACACACACAGACACACACAATCTACCACACACACACACACACACACAATCTACCACACACACACATACACAAACACTATCTACCATGCACACACACACACACTCAATCTATCACACACACACACAAAATCTACCACACACACACACATATACACAATCTAATACACACACACACACACAAACAACCACACAAACACACAAACAATCTACCACAGACACACACTCACACAAACAACCACGCACGGGCACAAACAATCTAACACACACGCACACACTCACACGCACGCAATCTAACACACACACATAAACACAATCTACCACATAGACATACACACACACACAATTTAACACACACACACACAATCTACCACACACACACACACACACACACACACACAATCTACCACACACACACACACACACACACACACACACACACACTCACTATCTACCACACACAAACACATACACACAGACAATCTACTACACACACACACACATGCAATCTACCACACACACACACACAATCTACCACACATACACAAACACAATCTACCAAGCACACACATACACAAGCACAATCTACCATGCACACACACACGCACACACACTCAATCTACCATACACACACACACACACACACTCAATCTACCACACACACACACACAAAATCTACCACACACACACTTATACACAATCTAATACACACACACACAAACAACCACACAAACACACAAACAATCTACCACAGACACACACACACACAAACAACCACACACGGACGCAAACAATCTACCACACACACACACACACACACACACGTGGACACTCTCACGCACACACACACACACACACACACACACACACACACACACACACACTCTCGCTCGCCAACACACACACAGACTCTTGCTCGCACACACTCTCTCTCGCTTGCACACACACACACACACACACACACACACACACACACACACACACTCTCACTCACACACACTCTCGCTTACACACACACACACTGTCACTCGCACACACACACACACACACTCTCGCTTGCATAAACACAAACACACTCTCGCTCGCACACACACACACATTCTGGCTCGCACACGCACACACACTCTCTCTCGCATTCACACAAACACACGCTCTCGCTCGCACACACACACACACACACTCTCGCTCGCACACACAAACACTCTCGCTCGCTCTCATACAGACACAAACACACACACTCTCGCTCACACACACACACACACACACTCTCGCTCACACACGCACACACTCTCGTCCGCACACACACACACTCTCGCTCGCACACACACACACACACGCAATTTAACACACACACACACACACAAACGCACAATCTACCACAAACACACACACTCAATCTACCACACACACACAAAAACAAACACAATCTACCACACACACACAAACACACAACACAATCTACCACACACACACACACACAAACAACCACACACACACACAAACAATCTACCACACACACACACAAACACAATCTGCCACACACACACACATAATCTACTACACACACAGACAATCGACCACACACACACACACACACACACACACACACACACACACACACACACACACACACACACACACACACACACACACAAAATCTACCACAAACACACCCAAACACGCACAGTCTACCACACACAGACACAGAGATAAACAAAATCTACCACACACACACACACACGCAAACACAATCTACCACACACACACACGCACAATCTACCACACACACACACACACACACACACACACGCATGCAATCTAACACACACACACATACATAAACACAATCTACCACACAGACATACACACACACACAATTTCCCACACACACACACAATCTACCACACACACACACACACACACACAATCTACCACACACACAGACACACAGACACACACACAATCTACAACGCACACACATACACAAACACAATCTACCATGCACACACACACACACACACACACTCAATCTACCATACATACACACACACACACACACACACACACACACACACACACACACACACACACACACACACACACACACACATTCAATCTACCACACACACACACACACACAAAATCTACCACACACACAAAGATATACACAATCTAATACACACACACACACAAACAACCACACAAACACACAAACAATCTACCACAGACACACACACCCACAAACAACCACACACGGACACAAACAATCTACCACACATGCACACACACACACACACGCACGCAATTTAACACACACACACATACATAAA
This sequence comes from Isurus oxyrinchus, assembly GCA_026770705.1. Taxonomy (NCBI): domain Eukaryota; kingdom Metazoa; phylum Chordata; class Chondrichthyes; order Lamniformes; family Lamnidae; genus Isurus; species Isurus oxyrinchus. The sequence goes on along the minus strand of JANJGN010000440.1, from coordinate 17,650 downwards.
CACAATCTACCACACAGACATACACACACACACAATTTACCACACACACACACAATCTACCACACACACACACACACACACACACACACACACAATCTACCACACACACACACACACACACTATCTACCACACACAAACACACACACACACACACACAATCTACTACACACACACACTCGCAATCTACCACACACACACACACACAAACACACACACAATCTACCACACACACACACACACACACAATCTACCACGTACACACATACACAAACACTATCTACCACGCACACACACACACACTCAATCTATCACACACACACACAAAATCTACCACACACACACACATATACACAATCTAATACACACACACACACACAAACAACCACACAAACACACAAACAATCTACCACAGACACACACTCACACAAACAAACACACACGGACACAAACAATCTACCACACATGCACACACACACACGCACGCAATCTAACACACACACATACATAAACACAATCTACCACACAGACATACACACACACACAATTTAACACACACACACACACAATCTACCACACACACACACACACACACACACACACACACACAATCTACCACACACACACACACACACACACACACACACACACACACACACACACACACACACACTCACTATCTACCACACACAAACACACACACACACACACAATCTACTACACACACACACACATGCAATCTACCACACACACACACACACAATCTACCACACATACACAAACACAATCTACCAAGCACACACATACACAAGCACAATCTACCATGCACACACACACGCACACACACTCAATCTACCATACACACACACACACACACACACTCAATCTACCACACACACACACACAAAATCTACCACACACACACTTATACACAATCTAATACACACACACACAAACAACCACACAAACACACAAACAATCTACCACAGACACACACACACACACAAACAACTACACACGGACGCAAACAATCTACCACACACGCACACACACACACACACACACACACACACACACACACACACACACACACACACACACATGTGGACACTCTCACGCACACACACACACACACACACACACACACACACACACACTCTCGCTCGCCAACACACACACAGACTCTTGCTCGCACACACACTCTCTCGCTTGCACACACACATACACACACACACACACTCTCACTCACACACACTCTCGCTTACACACACACACTGTCACTCGCACACACACACACACACACACTCTCGCTTGCATAAACACAGACACACTCTCGCTCGCACACACACACACATTCTGGCTCGCACACGCACACACACTCTCTCTCGCACACACACACACACACGCTCTCGCTCGCACACACACACACACACTCTCGCTCGCACACACAAACACTCTCGCTCGCTCTCATACAGACACAAACACACACACACTCTCGCTCACACACACACACACACACACTCTCGCTCACACACACACACACTCTCGTCCGCACACACACACACTCTCGCTCGCACACAGACACACACACACACACTCTCGCTCACACACACACACACACTCTCGCTCGCACACACACACTCTCGCTCACTCGCACACACACACAAACTCTCGCTTGCACACACACACACTCTCGCTCGCACACAGACACACACACACACACACACTCTCGCTCACACACACACACACTCTTTCGCTCGCACACACACACTTTCACTCTCACAAACACACACTCTCGCTCGCACACACACACACTCTTGCTCGCACACACACTCTCTCGCTTGCACACACACATACACACACACACACACTCTCACTCACACACACTCTCGCTTACACACACACACTGTCACTCGCACACACACACACACACACACTCTCGCTTGCATAAACACAGACACACTCTCGCTCGCACACACACACACATTCTGGCTCGCACACGCACACACACTCTCTCTCGCACACACACACACACACGCTCTCGCTCGCACACACACACACACACTCTCGCTCGCACACACAAACACTCTCGCTCGCTCTCATACAGACACAAACACACACACACTCTCGCTCACACACACACACACACACTCTCGCTCACACACACACACACTCTCGTCCGCACACACACACACTCTCGCTCGCACACAGACACACACACACACACTCTCGCTCACACACACACACACACTCTCGCTCGCACACACACACTCTCGCTCACTCGCACACACACACAAACTCTCGCTTGCACACACACACACTCTCGCTCGCACACAGACACACACACACACACACACACTCTCGCTCACACACACACACACTCTTTCGCTCGCACACACACACTTTCACTCTCACAAACACACACTCTCGCTCGCACACACACACACTCTCGCTCGCACACAGACACACACACACACACATACTCTCGCTCGCACACACACTGACTCTCGCTCACACAAACACACACACTCTCGCTCGCAAACTCACACACACTCTTGCTCACACACACACACACACACACTCTCACTCGCACACACACACTCTCACTCGCACACAGACACACACACACACACTCTCGCTCGCACACACACACACACACACACTCTCACTCGCTCACCCACACACCCTTGCTCACACACACACACACACGCTCTTGCTCACACACACACACACTGTCACTCGCTCACACACACACACACTCTCGCTCGCACGCACACACACCCACTCTCACTCGCTCACACACACACACTCTCGCTTGCGCACACAAACACACAAACTCTCGCTCGCACACACATACACATTCTTGCTCGCACATACACACACTCTCTCGCTCACACACACACACACATATTCTCGCTCACACACACACACACACTCTCGCTCCCACACACACTCACACGCGCACACACTCTCTCGCTCACACGTGCACACACTCTCCCACTCGCACGCGCACACACACTCTCTTGATGGTGCACACACACACTCGCGCACAATCTCTCACTTGAGCACACACACACAAACACACACACTCTCTCTCACTCACACATGCAAACACACACTCTCTTGCTTGCGCACACATACAATGCTGGCGCGCACGCACTTGCTCGTGCATACCCTTGCTCGTGCACACTCTCGGTCGTGCGCACAGTCTCTCTTGTTCTCATATACATACACTCTCTCGCTCACGCACATAAAAAATAATCTAATACACACACACACTGAAACACAATCTACTACACACACAAACACAAACACAATCTACCACACACACACACAAACACAATCTACCACACACACACACACACACACACACACACACACACACACACACACATATTCTACCACATCAACAAACAATCTAACACACACGCGCACACACACACACACACAATCTACCACACACACACACACACAATCTACCACACACACACACACACACACACACACACACACATATTCTACCACATGCACAAACAATCTAACACACACGCGCACACACACACACACACACACACACAATCTACCACACACACACACAATCTACCACACACACACACACACACACACACACACACACACACACAATCTACCACGCACACACACACACACACACACACACACACACACACACACACACACACACACACACACACACAATCTAGGACACACACACACACACAAACGCACAATCTGCCACACACACACACTCAATGTACCACACACACACAAAAACAAACACAATCTACCACACACACACACACACAAACAACCACACACACACAAACAATCTACCACACACACACACAAACACAATCTGCCACACACACACATAATCTACTACACACACAGACAATCGACAACACACACACACACACACACAATCTACCACACACACACACACACACACAATCTACCACACACACACACACACACACACACACACACACATATTCTACCACATGCACAAACAATCTAACACACACGCGCACACACACACACACACACACACACAATCTACCACACACACACACAATCTACCACACACACACACACACACACACACACACACACACACACACACAATCTACCACGCACACACACACACACACACACACACACACACACACACACACACACACACACACACACACACACACACACACAATCTAGGACACACACACACACACAAACGCACAATCTGCCACACACACACACTCAATGTACCACACACACACAAAAACAAACACAATCTACCACACACACACACACACAAACAACCACACACACACAAACAATCTACCACACACACACACAAACACAATCTGCCACACACACACATAATCTACTACACACACAGACAATCGACAACACACACACACACACACACACAATCTACCACACACACACACACACAATCTACCACACACACACACACACACACACACACACACACACACACATATTCTACCACATGCACAAACAATCTAACACACACGCGCACACACACACACACACACACACACACAATCTACCACACACACACACAATCTACCACACACACACACACACACACACACACACACACACACAATCTTCCACATACACACACACACACACACACACACGCACAATCTACCACACACACACACACAAACACAATATACCGCACACACACACACACACACACACACACACACAATCTACCACACACACACACAATCTACCACACACACACACACACACACACACACACACACACAATCTACCACGCACACACACACACACACACACACACACACACACACACACACACACACACACACACACACACACACACACAATCTAGGACACACACACACACACAAACGCACAATCTGCCACACACACACACTCAATGTACCACACACACACAAAAACAAACACAATCTACCACACACACACACACACAAACAACCACACACACACAAACAATCTACCACACACACACACAAACACAATCTGCCACACACACACATAATCTACTACACACACAGACAATCGACAACACACACACACACACACACAATCTACCACAAACACACACAAACACGCACAATCTACCACACACAGACACATACATAAACACAATCTACCACACACACACACACACACACACACAAACACAATCTACCACACACACACACACACAATCTACCACACACACACACACACACACGCGCAATCTAACACACACACACATACATAAACACAATCTACCACACAGACATACACACACACACAATTTCCCACACACACACACACAATCTACCACACACAAACACACACACACCCACAATCTACTACACACACACACACGCAATCTACCACACACACACACACACACAATCTACCACACACACAGACACACAGACACACACACAATCTACCACGCACACACATACACAAACACAATCTACCATGCACACACACACACACACACACTCAATCTACCATACACACACACACACACACACACACACACACACACACACACACACACACACACACACACACAATCTACCACACACACATACACACACACAAAATCTACCACACACACAAACATATACACAATCTAATACACACACACACACAAACAACCATGCAAACACACAAACAATCTACCACAGACACACACACACACAAACAACCACACACGGACACAAACAATCTGCCACACACGCACACACACACACACACGCACGCAATTTAACACACACACACATAGATAAACACAATCTACCACACAGACATACACACACACACAATTTACCACACACACACAATCTACCACACACACACACACACACACACACACACACACACACACACACACACACACACACACACACAATCTACAACACACACACACACACTATCTACCACACACAAACACACACACACACACACAATCTACTACACACACACACTCGCAATCTACCACACACACATACACACACAATCTACCACACACACACACACACACAATCTACCACGCACACACATACACAAACACTATCTACCACGCACACACACACACACACACACACACACTCAATCTACCACACACACACACACAAAATCTACCACACACACACACATATACACAATCTAATACACACACACACACAAACAACCACACAAACACACAAACAATCTACCACAGACACACACACACACAAACAACCACACACGGACACAAACAATCTACCACACATGCACACACACACATGCACGCAATCTAACACACACACATACATAAACACAATCTACCACACAGACATACACACACACACAATTTACCACACACACACACAATCTACCACACACACACACACACACACACACACACACACAATCTACCACACACACACACACACACACTCACTATCTACCACACACAAACACATACACACACACACACACACACAATCTACTACACACACACACACATGCAATCTGCCACACACACACACACAATCTACCACACACACACACACACAATCTACCAAGCACACACATACACGAACACAATCTATCTTGCACACACACACACACACACACTCAATCTACCATACACACACACACACACACACACACACACACACACACACACACACACACACACACTCAATCTACCACACACACACACAAAATCTACCACACACACACATATACACAATCTAATACACACACACACAAACAACCACACAAACACACAAACAATCTACCACAGACACACACACACACAAACAACCACACACGGACGCAAACAATCTACCACACACACACACACACACACACACACACACACACACACACACACACACGTGGACACTCTCACGCACACACACACACACACACACACAATCTCGCTCGCCAACACACTCACAGACTCTTGCTCACACACAAACTCTCTCGCTTGCACACACACACACACACTCTCACTCACACACACTCTCGCTTACACACACACACACTGTCACTCGCACACACACACACACACACTCGCTCGCACACACGCAGACTCTCGCTCACACAAACACACACACTCTCCCTCGCACACTCACACACACTCTTGCTCACACACACACACACACTCTCACTCGCACACACACACTCTCACTCACACACAGACACACACACAATCACTCTCGCTCGCACACACACACACACACTCGCTCACACACACACACACTCTCGCTCACACACACACACATTCTCGCTTGCACACACACACACACTCTTACTCGCTCACACACACACACACACACACACACAAACACACACCCGTGTGCACACACACACATAAACTCTCGCTCGCACACACATACACATTCTTGCTCGAACATACACACACATTCTCGCTCACACACACACACACACATATTCTCGCTCACACACACACACTCACACACTCTCGCTCGCACACACACACACACTCTCGCTCACATACACACACACACACTCGCTCGCACACACACTCACATGCAGACACACTCTCTCGCTCACCCGCGCACACACTCAATCTACCACACACACACACACAAAATCTACCACACACACACTTATACACAATCTAATACACACACACACAAACAACCACACAAACACACAAACAATCTACCACAGACACACACACACACAAACAACCACACACGGACGCAAACAATCTACCACACACGCACACACACACACACACACACACACACACACACACACACATGTGGACACTCTCACGCACACACACACACACACACACACACACACACACACACACTCTCGCTCGATCAACACACACACAGACTCTTGCTCGCACACACACTCTCTCGCTTGCACACACACACACACACACACACTCACACACTCTCGCTCGCACACACACACACACTCTCGCTCGCATACACACACACACACTCGCTCGCACACACACTCACATGCAGACACACTCTCTCGCTCACCCGCGCACACACTCTCTCACGCACACGCGCACACACTCTCTTGATGGTGCACACACAATCTCATGCACAATCTCTCGCTTGAGCACACACACACACAAACACACACACTCTCTCTCACTCACACATGCAAACACACACTCTCTTGCTTGTGCACACATACAATTGCTTGCACGCACGCACTCGCTCATGCATACCCTTGCTCGTGCACACTCTCGGTCACACGCACAGTCTCTCTTGTTCTCATATACATACACTCTCTCGCTCACGCACACAAAAAACAATCTACTACACACACACACAGAAACACAATCTACTAGACACACAAACACAAACACAATCTACCACACACACACACAAACACAATCTACCACACACACACTCACACACACACACACACATTCTACCACATGCACAAACAATCTAACACACACAGACACACACACACACAATCTACCACACAAACACACAATCTACCACACACACACACACACACACACACACACACACACACACACACACACACACACACACACACAATCTACCACACACACACACACAAACAACCACACACACACACAAACAATCTACCACACACACACACAAACACAATCTGCCACACACACACACATAATCTACTACACACACAGACAATCGACCACACACACAGACAAACACACACACACACACAATCTACCACAAACACACACAAACACGCACAATCTACCGCACACAGACACATACATAAACAAAATCTACCACACACACACACACACGCAAACACAATCTACCACACACACACACGCACAATCTACCACACACACACACACACATGCACGCAATCTAACACACACACACATACATAAACACAATCTACCACACAGACATACACACACACACAATTTCCCACACACACACACAATCTACCACACACACAGACACACACACACAATCTACCACACACACAGACACACAGACACACACACAATCTACAACGCACACACATACACAAACACAATCTACCATGCACACACACACACACACACACACACACACTCAATCTACCATACACACACACACACACACACACACACACACACTCAATCTACCACACACACACACACACACAAAATCTACCACACACACAAACATATACACAATCTAATACACACACACACACAAACAACCACACAAACACACAAACAATCTACCACAGACACACACTCACACAAACAAACACACACGGACACAAACAATCTACCACACACGCACACACACACACGCACGCAATCTAACACACACACATACATAAACACAATCTACCACACAGACATACACACACACACAATTTAACACACACACACACAATCTACCACACACACACACACACACACACACACACACACACAATCTACCACACACACACACACACACACATACACACTCACTATCTACCACACACAAACACACACACACACACACACACAATCTACTACACACACACACACATGCAATCTACCACACACACACACACAATCTACCACACATACACAAACACAATCTACCAAGCACACACATACACAAGCACAATCTACCATGCACACACACACGCACACACACTCAATCTACCATACACACACACACACACACACACACACACACACTCAATCTACCACACACACACACACAAAATCTACCACACACACACTTATACACAATCTAATACACACACACACAAACAACCACACAAACACACAAACAATCTACCACAGACACACACACACACAAACAACCACACACGGACGCAAACAATCTACCACACACGCACACACACACACACACACACACACACACACACACACACATGTGGACACTCTCACGCACACACACACACACACACACACACACACACTCTCGCTCGATCAACACACACACAGACTCTTGCTCGCACACACACTCTCTCGCTTGCACACACACACACACACACACACACACACACACACTCTAACTCACACACACTCTCGCTTACACACACACACTGTCACTCGCACACACACACACACACTCTCTCGCTTGCATAAACACAAACACACTCTCGCTCGCACACACACACACACATTCTGGCTCGCACACGCACACACACTCTCGCTCACACACACACACACACTCTCGCTTGCAAACACACACACACTCTCTCTCGCACACACACACTCTCGCTCGCACACACACACTCTCGCTCGCTCGCACACACACACAAATTCTCGCTTGCACACACACACACTCTTGCTCGCACACAGACACACACACGCACACACTCTCGCTCACAAACACACACACGCTATTTCGCTCGCACACACACACTCTCTCGCTCGCACACTCACACACACTCTTGCTCACACTCACACACACTCTCACTCGCACACACACACTCTCACTCGCACACAGACACACACACACACACTCTCGCTCGCACACACACACACACACTCTCACTCGCTCACACACACACTCTTGCTCACACACACACACACACACGCTCTCGCTCACACACACACACACACTGTCACTCGCTCACCGCTCACACACACACACACTCTCGCTCGCACGCACACACACACACTCTCACTCGCTCACACACACACACTCTCGCTTGCGCACACACACACAAACTCTCGCTCACACACACATACACATTCTTGCTCGCACATACACACACTCTCCCCCTCACACACACACACACATATTCTCGCTCGCACACACACACACTCTCGCTTGCACACACACACACTCTCGCTTGCACACACACACACACTCTCGCTCGCATACACACACACACACACACGCTCGCACACACACTCACACGCGCACACCACTCTCTCGCTCACACGCGCACACACTCTCTCACTCACACGCGCACACACACTCTCTTGATGGTGCACACACACACTCACGCACAATCTCTCGCTTGAGCACACACACACAAACACACACACTCTCTCTAACTCACACATGCAAACACACACTCTCTTGCTTGCGCACACATACATATTCCTTGCGCGCACGCACTTGCTCGTGCATACCCTTGCTCGTGCACACTCTCGGTCGTGCGCACAGTCTCTCTTGTTCTCATATACATACACTCTCTCGCTCACGCACACAAAAAACAATCTACTACACACACACAGAAACACAATCTACTGCACACACAAACACAAACACAATCTACCACACACACACACACACACACAATCTACCACACACACACACATACACATACACACACACACACACACACACACACACACACATACACACACAATCTACCACACAAACACTCACACACACACACCCACACACAAACGCACAATCTACCACACACACACACACTCAATCTACCACACACAAAAAAAAACACTATCTACCACAGACACACAAACACACAACACAATCTACCACACACACACAAACAACCACACACACACACACACAAACAATCTACCACACACACACACACACAAACACTATCTAACACACACACACACAATCTACCACACACACACACAATCTACCACGAACACACACACATAAACAATCTACCACACACACACACAAACACAATCTGCCACACACACACATAAATCTACTACACACACAGACAATCGACCACACACACACACACACACACACACACAATCTACCACAAACACAAACAAACACGCACAATCTACCACAGACAGACACATACATAAACACAATCTACCACACACACACACACACACACACACACACACACACACACACACACACACACACACAACACACACACACACACACACACACACACACACACACACACACACACACACACACACACACACATTCTCTCCCCCATAACACACACCCACAGTCGCGTTCTCTCAACTGCTCACACACCCACACACACATTCTCTCCCCCCTCACACACAGCCACACTCAAATTCTCTCACCCCCCTCACACACACCCACACACACATTATCTCCCCCTCACACACACCCTCACTCACATGCTCTCTCCCCCTCACATACACCCACACTCACATTCTCTCTCTCCCCCCATCACACACACCAACACTCACATTCTCTCCCCTCACACACACCCACACTTACATTCTTTCTCCCCCTCACACACACCCTCACACACATTCTCTCTCCACCTCACACACACCCACACAGACATTCTCTCTCCCCCATCACACACTTCCACAATCGCGTTGCCTCTCCCGCATGCGCACCCACACACACATTCTCTCTCCCCCTCACACAAACCCACATGCACATTCTCTCCCCCCTCACACACACCCACCCACACATTCTCTCTCCCCCCTCACACACACACACACAGACATTCTCTCTCCCCCCCTCACACACACCCACACTCACATTCTCTCTGCCCCCTCACACACACCCACACACACATTCTCTCTCTCCCCCCCTCACACGCACCCACACTCACATTCTCTCTCCACCTTACACACACGCACACACACATTCTCTCCCCCTCACATACACCCAAAAACACATTCTCTCTCCCCCTCACACACACTCACACACACATTCTCTCCCCCCTCACACACACCCACACACACATTCTTTCTCCCCCTCACACATATCCACACACACATTCTCTCTCCCCCCTCACACACACCCACACTCACATTCTCTCTCCACCTCACACACACCCACACATACATTCTCTCTCCCCCATCACACACTTCCACAGTCGCGTTCTCTCTCTCGCATACACACCCACACACACATTCTCTCTCACACATACACACCCACACACACATTCTCTCCACCCTCACACACACCCACGCACACACATTCCCTCTCCCCCTCACACACACCCACACTCACATTCTCTCTCCCCCATCACACACACCCACACTCACATTCTCTCCCCTTCTCACACACCCACACTCAAATCCTTTCACCCCCTCACACAGACCCACGCACACATACTCTTTCCCTCTCACACACGCACAGTCACATTCTTTCACCCCCTCACACACGCCCACAATGGCGTTCTCGCTCCACCACACTCCCACCCTCACACATAATCTCTCTCCCCCCTCACACATACCCACTGTCGCTTTCTCTATCCCACTCGCAGACACACACACACATTCTCTCCCCCCTCACACACACACACACAAACATTCTCTCTCCCCCTCATGAAAACCCACATGCACATTCTCTCCCCGCCAACACACACCCACGCACACATTCTCTCTCCCCCTCACACACACCCACACACACATTCTCTCTCCCCCTCACACACACCCACACTCGTGTTCTCTCTCCCGCACGGACACCCACAGACACATTCGCTCCCCCCTCACACACACCCACACTCACATTCTCTCTCTCCCCCCCTCACACACACCCCACACTCACTCACACACACATTCTCTCCCCACTCACACACACCCACACACACATTCTCTCCCCCCTCACACACACCCACACACACATTCTCTCCCCCCTCACACACATCCACACACACATTCTCTCTCCCTCTCACACACACACCCACACTCACATACTCTCCCCTTCTCACACATCCACAGTCAAATACGTTCACCCCCTCACACACACCCACAATCGTGTTCTCTCTCCCACACGGACACCCACAGACACATTCGCTCCCCCCTCACACACACCCACACTCACATTCTCTGTCCCTCACACACACTCTCACTCACATTCTCTCTCCCCCCTCACACACACCCACACTCATATTCTCTTCCCCTTACAGACACCAACACTCACATTCTCTCTCCCCCCTCACATATCTATACTCACACTCTCTCACCCCTCACACACACCCACACTCACACTCTCTCCCCCTCACACACACCCACACTCACATTCTCTCCACCCCCTCACAAACACCCATATTCACATTCTTTCACCCCCTCTCACACACCCACAGTGACATTCTATCACCCCCTCACACACACCCACAATCGCGTTCTCTCTTCCGCATGCACACCCACACACACATTTTTTCGACACCCTCACATACACCCACACTCACATTCTCTCTCTCCTCCTCACACCCACCCACACACACATTCTCTCTCCCCCCTCACACACACCCACACACACATTCTCTCTCCCCCCTCACACATAACAAAACTCGTGTTCTCTCTCCCTCTCGCACACCCACACACACATTCTCTCCCCCCTCACACACATCCACACTTACATTCTCTCCCCCCTCACACACACCCACTCTCACATTCTCTCTCCCCCCTCACACACACCCACAAACACATTCTCTCTCCCCCTCACACACACCCACACACACATTCTCTCTCCCGCTCACACACATCCACACTCACGTTCTCTCTCCCACACACACACCCATACTCACTTTATCTCTCCACCTCACACACACCCACACACACATTCTCTCACCCTCACACACACCGTCACTTACATTCTCTCTCCCCCTAACACCCACCCTCACACACATTCTCTCTCCCCCCTCACACATACCCACATTTGCGTTCTCTCTCCCACTCGCAAACCCACACACTCATTCACTCCCCCATCACACACACCCACACTCATATTCTCTCTCCCCCCTCACACACACTCAACACACACATTCTCTCCCCCTCACACACACCCTCACTCACATTCTCTCTCCCCCTCACATACAACCACACTCACAATCTCTTTCTCCCTCCTTCAAACACACCCAAACTCATATTCTCTCCCCCTCACACACACCCACACTCACATTCTCTCTCCCCCTCACACACACCCACACACAAATTCTCTCTCCACCTCACACACACCCACACATACATTCTCTCTCCCCAATCACACACTTCCACAGTCGCGTTCTCTCTCTCGCATACACACCCACACACACATTCTCTCCACCCTCACACACACCCACACACACATTCTCTCCCCCCTCAGAAACACACACACACACATTATCTCCACCCTCACACACACCCACACACACATTCTCTCTCCCCTCACACACACCCACACACACATTCTCTCTCCCGCTCACACACACCCACACTCACGTTCTCTCTCCCCATCACACACACCCACACTTACATTCTCTCCCCTTCTCACACACCCACAGTCAAATACTTTCACCCCTCACACACACCCAGAATCGTGTTCTCTCTCCTGCTCGCACACCCACACACACATTCGCTCCCCCCTCACACACACCCACACACATTCTTTCTCCCCATCACACATATCCACGAACACATTATCTTTCCCTCTCACACACACCCACACTAGCCTTCTCTCTCCCGCACACGCACCCACACACACATTCTCTACCCCCTCACACACACCCACAAACACATTCTCTCTCCCCCTCACACACACCCACACACACATTCTCTCTCCCCTCACACACACCCACACTCACATTCTCTCTCCCCCTCACACACACCCACACACATATTCTCTCCCCTTCACACACACCCTCACTCACATTCTCTCTCACGCTCACATACACCCACATTCATATTCTCTCTCTCCACCCCTCACACAAACCCACACTCGCATTCTCTCTCTCCACCCCTCACACACACCCACACTCGCATTCTCTCCCCCTCACACAAATCCACACTCACATTCTCTCACATCCCACCCACACCCCACACTCACATTCTCTCTCTCCCCCCTCACCCACACCCAAACTCACATTCTCTCTCACCCCTCACAAACACCCACACTCACATTCTCTCTCACATCCCACCCACACCCAAACTCACATTCTCTCTCACCCCTCACACACACCCACACTCACATTCTCGCTCCCCCTTCACCCACACCCAAACTCAAAATTTCTCTCCCCCCCTCACACACACCCACACTCAATTTCTCTCCTCCCTCACACACACCCACACTCACTTACTCTCTCCCCACCTCACACACACCCACACTCACATTCTCTCCCCTTCTCACACACCCACAGTCACATTCTCTCCCCTTCTCACACACCCACAGTCAAATCCTTTCACCCCCTCACACAGACCCACGCACACATACTCTTTCCCTCTCACACACCCCACAGTCACATTCTTTCACCCCCTCACACACGCCCACAATGGCGTTCTCTCTCCACCACACTCCCACCCTCACACATAAACCACTGTCGCTTTCTCTATCCCACTCGCAGACCCACACTTACATTCTCTCCCCCCTCACACATACCCACACACACATTCTCTCCCCCTTCACACACACCCACACATACATTCTCTCTCCCCCATCACACACTTCCACAGTCGCGTTCTCTCTCCCCCATACACACCCACGCAACACATTCTCTCCCCCCTCACACACACACAAACATTCTCTCTCCCCCTCACAAAAACCCACATGCACATTCTCTCCCCGCCAACACACACCCATGCACACATTCTCTCTCCCCCTCACACACACCCACACACACATTCTCTCTCCCCCGCACACACACCAAAACTCACATTCTCTCTCCCCCCTCACACACACCCAACCTCACATTCTCTCCCCTTCTCACACATCCACAGTCAAATACTTTCACCCCCCTCACACACACCCACACTCGTGTTCTGTCTCCCGCACGGACACCCACACACGCATTCGCTCCCCCCTCACACACACCCACACTCACATTCTCTCTCTCCCCCCCTCACACGCACCCACACTCACATTCTCTCTCTCCCCCCCTCACACGCACCCACACTCACATTCTCTCTCCACCTTACACACACGCACCCACACTCACATCTCTCCCCCTCACACACACCCACAGTCACATTCTCTCTCTCCCCCCCTCACACACACCCACGCACACATTCTCTCCCCCTCACATACACCCAAAAACACATTCTCTCTCCCCCTCACACACCACTCACACACACATTCTCTCTCCCTCTCACACACACCCACACACACATTCTCTACCCCCCTCACACACACCCACACTCACATTCTCTACCCCCCTCACACACACCCACACACACATTCTCTCTCCACCTCACACACACCCACACATACATTCTCTCTCCCCCATCACACACTTCCACAGTCGCGTTCTCTCTCTCGCATACACACCCACACACACATTCTCTCCCCCCTCAGAAACACCCACACACACATTCTCTCCACCCTCACACACACCCACACACACATTCTCTCTCCCCCTGACACACACCCACACACACATTCTCTCTCCCCCTCACACACACCCACACTCACATTCTCTCTCCCCCATCACACACACCCACACTCACATTCTCTCCCCTTCTCACACACCCACAGTCAAATACTTTCACCCACTCACACACACCCAGAATCGTGTTCTCTCTCCTGCTCGCACACCCACACACACATTCGCTCCCCCCTCACACACACCCACACACACATTCTTTCTCCCCCTCACACATATCCACGAACACATTATCTTTCCCTCTCACACACACCCACACTAGCCTTCTCTCTGCCGCACACGCACCCACACACACATTCTCTCCCCCCTCACACACACCCACAAACACATTCTCTCTCCCCCTCACACACA
>JANJGN010000439.1:497500-498592 GCA_026770705.1 Isurus oxyrinchus | reverse complement strand
AGGGGAAGTGGGAGGTAGAGGGGAAGTGGGAGGGAGGGGTAGTGGGAGGGAGGGGGAAGTGGGAGGAGGGGAAGTGGGAGGTAGAGAGGGGAAGTGGGAGGTAGAGGGAAGTGGGAGGGAGGGGAAGTGGGAGGTAGCGGGGAAGTGGGAGGGAGGGGAGTGGGAGGTAGAGGGAGAGGGGAAGTGGGAGGGAGGGGAAGTGGGAGGGAGCGGGAAGTGGGAGGGAGGGGAAGTGGGAGGTAGAGGGGAAGTGGGAGGGAGGGGAAGTGGGAGGGAGGGGAAGTGGGAGGGAGGGGAAGTGGGAGGTAGAGGGGAAGTGGGAGGTAGAGGGGAAGTGGGAGGGAGGGGAAGTGGGAGGTAGAGGGGAAGTGGGAGGGAGGGGAAGTGGGAGGTAGAGGGGAAGTGGGAGGGAGGGGAAGTGGGAGGGAGGGGAAGTGGGAGGGAGGGGAAGTGGGAGGTAGAGGGGAAGTGGGAGGGAGGAGGGAAGTGGGAGGTAGAGGGGAAGTGGGAGGGAGGGGATGTGGGAGGTGAGGGGAAGTGGGAGGTAGAGGGGAAGTGGGAGGGAGGGGAAGTGGGAGGTTGAGGGGAAGTGGGAGGTAGAGGTGAAGTGGGAGGGAGGGGAAGTGGGAGGGAGGGGAAGTGGGAGGGAGGGGAAGTGGGAGGGAGGGGAAGTGGGAGGTTGAGGGGAAGTGGGAGGGAGGGAAGTGGGAGGGAGGGGAAGTGGGAGGGAGGGGAAGTGGGAGGTTGAGGGGGGGGAAGTGGGAGGTAGAGGGGAAGTGGGAGGGTGGGGAAGTGGGAGGGGAGGGGCAGCGGGAGGTAGAGGGGAAGTGGGAGGGAGGGGAGTGGGAGAGAGGGGAAGTGGGAGGTAGAGGGGAAGTGGGAGGGAGGGGAAGTGGGAGGGAGGGGAAGTGGGAGGTAGAGGGGAAGTGGGAGGGAGGGGAAGTGGGAGGGAGGGGAAGTGGGAGGGAGGGGCAGCGGGAGGGAGGGGGAAGAGGGAGGTAGAGGGGCAGCGGGAGGGAGGGGCAGCGGGATGTAGAGGGGAAGTGGGAGGGAGGGGCCGAGGGAGGGAGGGGCAGCGGGGAGGGAGGGGAA